>WURV02155786.1:0-35476 GCA_011762755.2 Epimenia babai
TTGCGCTTCACTTTGATCCTCATGGTCAACTTTCACGGGGACTCTCACCCCGAGGGGGGCGCCCATGCTGGGCGCACTACGAAAAAACGCCTCAGCGGATTCCGCTGAGGCGTTCGTTCTTGCTGTCGCCAGGACTCAGTTGATCCGGAAGGACTTGGCGACTGTTTTCGGAGATCCGGAGAACTTGGGTACGCGGGCTCGACGGAAGGTGGAAGCGACACAACCACCGACTGCAGTTCCGCCGAACGGTCCCGAGATCACCGTTGAGCTCGTCACACGACCGCTCGTCGAGAAGGTGACTTGGACTTTACCGGAGCCAGTCGGGCCACCGGGCTTCTTGCAGGCGGCTGCGTTGGCGGCTGCCGCTGACAAAGCAGCCTTGGCTGCACCGACGTCGAACTTCGCTGCACCGCCGCTGGAAGAGCTCCCGGAATCTTTCTTCTTCGTCTCTGAACCAGAAGAGGCTGCGGGTTTCGAACCAGAGCTACTGCCGCTGTCCTTACCGGCGGACGCAGCTTCTTTCTTCTCTGCTTCGGCCTTTTCTTTCTCAAGCTCTTCTTTCTTCTTCTTGGCAGCCTCTTCGGGATCTTCGCCTTTCTTGACGGCCTCCTCCTTGGCTTTCTTCAGCTCGGCTTCCATCTTCTCGAGCTTGGCCATCTTTTCGTCCAGCTTCTTTTGAGCTTCTTCAGCAGCCGCCTTTGCGGCGTCTGATTCACCGGAGTCTTCCGCCTTGGCGTCCTTCTTCTCCTCTTCGCCTCCGCCCATGCCGAACGCGAAGAGACCGCCGCCGAGAATGATGGCGACGCCGAGGATGCCGGCGATCATCACACCCTTTCCGCCGCCTTTGCTCTCTGCGACCGGGGCAGCAGCAGGTTGCGCTCGGTTTCCTGCTGGAGCGGGTGGGGGATCTTTGGCGGGTGCGGTGAGAAGATCAGCGTTGCCTTGCAAGCTGGGCCCGCTGGCTCCGAGTCCGGCGAAGAGGTCATCGCCGCTGTTTTTCTTGGGTCCGTCAGGCGCATCTCCGCCTGTGTTGAGAGAATCGAGAGAAAAGAGCACGGAGCTGTCGTTCCGTGCCCCCGTCGGCTTTTCGTCTCCGTCACCTGCCGGAAGTTCGACTTCGCTCGGAGCGTTGACCGCGTCATCGCCGCCACCAAAAAGATCATCCATCTTGCCATCACCACCAGCGGTCGCAGCCGCGGCGCCTGCGGCTGCAGCACCCGTTGACGAGACGACCCCGCCGGCCTTCTTCTTTGCTGCGCCCAACTTCAACTTCAGCTCGCCCACCTCGAGAATGGGTTTCCAATCTCCCATGCCGTCTTTCCAGACGTAGGCGTCGGACGTCACCGTTCCGTCCTTCCAACCAGCGACCAACTCATCGACGGTCATGTCGCGGGAATCTTCGTCCGAGAGATTGACGGACCAAAGGTCCTTGTCCTTCTTCGGTTCATCGTCTGCCCCAGCTGATGCTTGGGCAGCTGCCGGTGGTGCAGCAGGAGCTTTCGCCGGCGCTTCTTCCACCGGCGCTTCATCGTCTGCGCCAGCATCATCACTACCGGCGTCATCCCCTCCGCCTTCACCAATCTTGGTTCCGTCGACCAGGATGCTTTCTTTGCATCCTTTGCATCGGACCTTGACCTTTTTGCCCTGCACCTTTGCGTCAGCAATGGTGTACTTGGAGCCACATGAGTTGCAGGTGATCTTCATCGTATTCTCGAGGTGCCTTTACGCAGTTCGCTCGGCGTCGTTCATTCGCCGATAGCTAGAGACGGACCTTAGCAAAAACATCGAAACGAGGGCCAATCGGTTGTTCATCCGCATAGTTTTTGAAACGCTTGAGTTACCCAAAAGTTTCGACGACCCGAAAGCGACGCTGTCCCACACGGGAGTCACACAATGTGAGTGCTTGCTTGGAATTTTGGTCTCAGCGGATCCTCGACGCTGAGTCGTGTTCTCTTCGTTAGTTGGAGCGAACCAGGCGTGCGCCGTCTTCCCCACAAAACATCGTCCCATCTTCGTATCGCTTGCCGCACACGGGACAAAGACGAACCGGAGTCGCGGGCGCTGCAGCTTTGACGGAATCGTCAGGGGCGGGGGGAGGTGCTTGTTGAGGAGGAGTTGGCGTTTCCGCAGGTACTTCTTGAAGCGGCTTTTGCCGTTCCGCCGCGGAGCGGTTGTGACGAGTCACCATCACGGCTGCGACCAGAACCAGGACGAGGATGAGAGCGCCGACGATCAAGAGAAGTGTCGTCTTACCGTTCTTCTTTTCCGGGCCAGCCTTCGAATCGAAAGCGACATAGGAGGTGGAGAGCTTCATGCTGGCTGCGTCGAGGGACTCGCCCATCACGCCATACTCGCCTCCAGCGATCAGAGCTTCATACTCCTCCTCGGTGACCACCCGGGCGGATACGGTGACTGACTGATCACCAACGCGCGCTTCGATTTGGAGAGTTCCTGTCGGCGCCCCGGCGGGGATCTTCACGACGCCGCGTTTGCTCACCTCTCCGCCGTCGCCAGAAAGCAGCTTCCATGCTGTCTGGATCCTCGCGCGGCACCCGTTCTTGTCGCGTGCGATGGCTTGGAAGGTGAACGACTCGCCGACGCGCATCAGCTTCGTCTTGGGGCTTACCTCAAGGTGAACGGCCGCGCCTGGCTTGTCGCAATGGGAAGCGCGTTTTGGAGGAGGAGGCGGCGCGGCGGACGGGGGGGCCTTGGTCTTGGTTTTTTTGACCGTTTCCTTTTTCGGCTCGTCCTTGGTGACGACTTTTTCCGTCTTGGTCGGTTCGGGTTCTTGCTTCGCGATGACCCGCTTCAGGACGCGAGTGCGTCGGACGCTCGCGGTGCAGTTACTCCCCTTGGAGACGAATTGATATTGACCAGTTTCGTCGAAGTAGATTTCGTCGCCACGCGGGTACCAGCTCGTCACGACAGTCGCCTGGCGGGGATCACCAGCGGGCATGCGGCACGTCGTCTTGATGGTGGAACTTCCCGCGGAATGACCCTTCGGCGAGAGTCCGGGCATGCGCTCCCAACATTGGCTCGTGGAGTAGGATCGGTTGAGACCTTTGAGTTTGAATCCAGCACCCGAGGGGGTGAGGGTGACGGTCCCTTCTCGTTCGCCACCACCGCTCGGTCGCGGTCCGCAGGACTTGCCCCAGTCACCGATGGACCAAGAGACACGAAGTGAACTTGCTGTCCATGTTCCGCTCAGGTCGGCGGCGTACGTTGAGGACGTAAAGAAAAGAGTAAAAACAAAGGCCGCGAAGCACGTCGCGAGTGTGTGAACCGCCGAGATCAGAGGGCGAGCTTTGGTGCGAAAGGCACCGGAAGGACGGAGGAGCATTCGGTGATGGCCGGGCGAATTTGAGGTCAGAGGCCGCAGCTCGGAGAGTCTCTCTCAGAGAAGGGCGCCTGCCGAGATCATTTTTTACATTTACTTATCCGCGGGGAACGTTGACAGCAAAATTTGGCTAGTGATAGCTTCGGCCCGGGAAGGCCGGGGATTTCCCCCGGGGTTCGTGGCCTGCACCGCAGGCGGAATTTGGTGGTGAAGAGTATGAGCTGGGGCTCTCGGTTGAAGGCGCGCACGTTCGCAGGTCTGTTTGCTCTTGGAGCGATCACGTGGGGGAGTTACGCGGCTGCTCAGGAAGCCAACACAATCCCGACTGATGGGAGAAACGGTGATGGGATGGACACCCATCTCTATCGTCCTGCCGTCGACTCGAAGGGCTTCTTCCACGTCAACGGCACCGACATCATCGGTGCGGGTGACTTCAGTTTCGGGTTGACGTTCGATTGGGGTCACAAGCTTCTTCGGACGCGAGACGATCGGGGGCCTCTTGGCACTGCTGACGATCCGGCTTTGGAAAAAGGGATTGATGCGGATGGGCGCTGTGAAGCGGTCGACAATTGCACTCCTTTTGATCCGAATGACCCGACGTCGCCCGATGGCTCGGGTTCAGGCGCTGGCACAGATGCTCTGATCGGTGACTCATTCACGGGTACAGTCACCGCGAGCTACGGCATCGCGAACCTGGCAGTTGTCGGCTTGAGTCTTCCGATCTCGATTGCCCTGGGTGATGAGGCTTACGGCATTGGACCGGACGGCGACCTCTACAACCGTGAGCAACTGAATCCGCAAACGATCACGACGATCGTGCCCCACGCGAAGATCCGTATCTTACGTGTTCAGAAGGGCTTTGGCCTCGCGCTAGTGGCTCAGGGTGGCATTCCCCTGGGTGGAGCCGAAAACGACATGTTGGCCGATCCGGGCGCTTGGTACTGGCCGCGGCTCGTCGCCGAACGACGCTTCATCGATGGCGATCTGCGTCTCGGCCTCGACCTCGGTTACCGGGGGCACACGGGCTCGGATCCCGAGTTTGAGAATGACCCTTCTGGCGAGCCTCAACTCGAAGAAGGCATTCTTCGTCTCGGTGATCGCGCGACCTATGGTGTCGGTCTCTCCTATCGCGCCATCCCGCGGCTCGATCTCGTGGCGGAGCACTACGGCACGTATCTTCTGTCTGACTCCGATACGAATCAAAAGCTGAGCGGTGAGTTCCTCGGAGGCGCGAAGCTCTTTATCGAGGAGAACAGCTACCTGATGGCCGCCGGTGGTAGTCGCGCGGTGCTGACCGGTTTCGAGGCTGCCGACGTGCGCGTCGTTCTTGGTTTCGTTTACGAGCCTTCGATCGGCGATCGCGATGGCGATGGTCTGCGGGATGATGTGGATGCGTGCCCCGATGATCCGGAAGACTTCGACAACTTCGAAGACAGCGATGGCTGCCCGGAGCCGGACAACGACAACGACGGCATCCCGGACGTGAAGGATCGTTGCCCGAACATCCCCGAGGACATGGATGGGGATGAAGACAGCGATGGTTGTCCCGAAGGAGACAAACAATCGGATCGTGATGGTGATGGCATCCCGGATGATCTCGACAAGTGTCCCGACCAGCCTGAAGATCGCGACGGCTTTGAGGATGAGGATGGCTGTCCCGATCCGGATAACGACAAGGACGGTCTTCTGGATGTGGATGATCAGTGTCCTGACGACGCCGAAGATTTCGACAAGTTCGAGGATGAGGATGGCTGCCCTGAGCCGGACAACGATCTCGACCGCATCCTCGACGCCGACGATCAGTGCCCGAACGAACCGGAAGTCTACAACGGTCACGAAGACGGCGACGGTTGCCCGGACAAGGGCAAGGTGGTCATCGACGGTTCCAACATCGTGATCCTGGAGAAGATCCAGTTCGCTACGGCGAGCGACGTGATTCTCCCGGGATCGATGGAAATCGTGGAAGCAGTTGCGGCGACCTTGAAGGGTCACCCCGAGTTCGAGGTCATCGAAGTCGCCGGTCACGCGGATGAACGAGGCAACGACGACTACAACTTGAGCCTGACCAAGCGACGTGCTGCCTCCGTGCGGAAGGCGCTCGGCGAGCGAGGGATCGCCAGCAGTCGCATCGTGTCCCAGGGTTACGGCGAGTACTGTCCTCTCGACAAGGGCAGTAACATGGCCGCTTGGGAGAAGAACCGCCGCGTCGAGTTCAAGGTCGTCAAGACCGAAGACGGCACCACAGGCGTCAAGCGAGGTTGCACGAGAGCACGCGGCGCGGGCATCTTCCCGCCGCAGGTCAAGTGACCTTCGCTTGAAGGAGAAGAAGACGCCTCAGCGGATTTCCGCTGGGGCGTTTTTCTTTGATTGTTGGGAGACTTGTTTGTGCATTCGCTCGATGCGGGGACGCCGAGTCTCTCAACCCCAGGTGGCCGTGGGAATTCAAGGGCGCTGCGAAGCAGCGTGGGACTTCGACGCGCCGCTGTTCCCCGAGGAGTACAATCTGCTAGCGACCTTCGACGATATGGGCAGCTATCAAACGGCCCGCCGATTCAGTTGTGACCTGGTCGAAGCCCCAGCTGACTGGGTTCCAATCATCGTACAACTCACTGCTAATGCGATCACCAACTGGGAGGCTGATCAACAGTTGTTCAACGATATTCTGCTCGATCCAGATGATCCCGACTCTCCGATCTCCGGACGAGCACCCTACGGTTGCGGCACCCCCGAAACCCTCATAGAGATACCTTTGGGGGAACTCTGCCCCAACACAGGGACAAGACGATGCGACGCTCCGATTCACTGCCTAGCACCCGGACCTTTCGAGATTGTGCAATGCAACGCGGGTTGCTGCGAAACCATCCCTCGGCCCAGGTAGTGCGTTTCCTCGGCACTTTGGTTCTTAGCCTTCTGCTCGCGTCATGTGGTCGCAAGGATTCTGCTCCGAGCGATTTCTCAAGCTCGCAGCAGGATGAGCTGAAGTGCCCGAACGGAGCGAATGCTGTTGGGGAATGGGTTGTCCTTCCCTACCCCGACAGCATTCATGGCACGGGCATCTTTTTCAATTTTGAAGGAGAGCTGAGGCTGTGGGAGAACTTCCAGCTGGGGACCCTGGATGGAGCGTTGGAGTGGAGCCTTTCTCCTGTAGAAGGGTACCCCAGCTCAGTTGGGGGTCCTTCAACCCGGTCTGATCGCTTTTTCGTCATGACTGGAGGAATTTTGGTGGACGATCGCTCCGAGTTTGGGATCTGGAGGTGCTCGATCTGGAGACTCGTTCTTGGAAGACGGTTGAACCAGCAATCGAACTGCCGCGTGGTTTGACAGTGAGGGCGGCGTGGAGCGGGGAGGAGTTTCTCTTTTGGGGTGGTGCTGTTGAGACAGAAGCTGGCGAGCGTGCGCAGAACATGGGTGGTGTTTTCTACAATCCGGTGACCGAACAATGGCGTTTGTTGGAGGGACCGATACCACCAGGAGAGTTTCCTCTCGGCTGGGAGTGGGGAAGATGGAGCGGAATCCAATCTGCGCAAGGCTTCCATCTTTGGGGAAGCTTTCCGAGCTCGAAGGAGCCGATGTTCTTCTTCTTGGATTGGGAAACAGAGGAGTGGACATCTTTGGCTTCCGCAGGTGGCCCTTCGGTTCGTGTGGACTTCTCCATGTTCCGCGGTGATGACGAAGTCTTTCTCATCGGTGGACGTGAACCGGATGACGACAATCGTTTGCGAGAAATCTGGCGGTATTCCCTGACGAACGATGAGTGGAATGAGATTGAAGTGCCCAACTTCGTCGATCCGTTGCGCGCAATTGTGTTTGGCGACCACATGTACGTGTTCGGCGACTGCCATGCGGACGCTCGTTACAACCTCAAGACTGGCAGCTGGGAAACACTCCCAGCGCTACCGGAGGTGAGAAGCACTGCTTCTGTGGTCGGCGACAAGCTCCTCGTGGGCGGAATGCAGGATCACTTCGTCAACCCGTACCCGTACATGCTGGTGTACGCGCCAGACGGTGCAGCGAGCCTGGGTGACGGCGGAGCGGCGGGTGGAACCAACTAAGGAGGACCGTCCGCTTCCTTCGCTTGACCAGAAAAGGAAACGCCCCGGCGGATTTCTGCTGGGGCGTTTTTCTTTGAAGGCGGGGCTTGAAAAAAGAACGCTTTCTCGTGTTGAGTGTATTGTTGGAGCGTTCTCCTCGGTTCATTGATGATGAAACTCGCCGCCTATGCCCTCGTTTTTCTTCTTGCGGGATGCAGCCCGTCAGAAGAGGTGTCGAACGATGGCGACGGTGAAGCTGCAGTCAGGCTTCCTCCGCCACGCCCGTATGACGAGAGGTTCGACGTCAAAGAAGAGGGTGGACAAGAAGTCGTTGATTTTCTCACCTGGGCATATGCCGGCGGTCCGGACACTGGTGAGCTTGCAGCGCTCCGCGCGGTAGACCCAAACGTTCTCCAGGAGCTGCTCCTCGAAGCGTATCGGGAGTCTGCCAATACCGCCGAGCGTTGGGATGTGATTTACGTTGCCACCACGCTTCGGATGATTGAGATGCTTCTTCTGTTCGAAGCTGTCTTGAACGCTGACCCACCTGAAGAGTTGATGGAGGAGTTCGAGCCACACGATGGGAGGCTGACCGACGAGCTAAAAGTGTACGTGCTGACGGTTCAGGGAGTTTGGGACCTCTATGAAGAAACAGAAAATGAGGATGCTCGCGAGTTACTGCTGGTCGCCGCGGCGCACTCTTTGGAGCCGGTGAGAGGCTTCACGGTTACACGGGTCGCATCAAGTGATGATGAGGCATTGAAGGACGATGTTCGCGCTCAACTGCCTGAGGATGAACAACATCTACTCTGAGTTGCTCAAGCACTCCAACCTCGCTCAAGAAAGACGGCCTGGCCCGGAGGCATGCTTACTTGGTCCGGAGGCATGCCAACTCCGGACGGAGGCATCGAAACTTGTGGCGGAGGCATGGCGACTCAGTGCCGAGGCATGCCTGCTTGGCGCAGAGGCACGCCTACTTGGAGCGGAGGCACGGCGACTCAGTGCGGAGGCATCGCAACTTGACCCGGAGGCACGCCTACTTGGAGCGGAGGCACGGCGACTCAGTGCGGAGGCATCGCAACTTGACCCGGAGGCATGCTTACTTGACCCGGAGGCATGCCAACTTCGTGTCCCGGTGCGCCAACTTTGTGTTCCGGCGCGCCGAATTCCGCGCCGTAGAGCTTCAGAGGCCGATGGGAAGCCGCATGATCAGCGTGATATCCTTCCTCGATGCCCAAGTTCATCTACAAGGCAAACGACCTGGTGATCTCCCATTGCAGTTGCAAGGACGAACCTGCGATGTCGACTGGGCAGCTGGATTGTCCTTGGTGTGGTTGCGGTTGGCTCATTTCGTGTTCTCGTTGCGCGAAGGCATTCACGTTTGCTGAGGTGCGGGAGACTTCCACGTCGCTCGAAGAACTTGGTCGGCGCGAAGCGGAACGGCGGCGGATCTCGGTTGACGATGACGAGGTGCAGGTTTGGGCCGATGCGTTTCGAGACGAGTTTGACGGGGTCGAAGTGGGGACGACGCTCGTTTATCTCGACGGGTCCTATTGGCCGCTCGACGCGACGGACATTGCCTTCGAGGGCTACTTCGCGCGGCACGACTTGAAGACACTTCCTCATCGTGAGGCGCTGTCGGACGCGGCTCTTCTTGATCGTATGTTGGGAGATGTCGACTACTGGCGATCGCGCGAGCTTCCCGATCGCGAGTAGTGGGAGACCATTCCGAAGATCTTTTGGTGACGCCCCACCGAGCTCAGCCGTGGTCTGCTACTTCTCCAGGCGAATCCACTCGTCCGCCGTCGGGTCGAAGTACTTGTCTATTCTCTGGCTGTCCCAGTGATACTTGAGCACCGGCCCCGACCAGGTGTGGCTGGGGCGCTCGTTCTTCAAGATAGACGGCCGAAAAACCGCGATGCACTGGCCACCTGAGCGCCGAACCGAGTCGTAGGCCACCCCAAAGCTACCACCCTCTCTGAGGCGTCTCCCGAGCTGCTGAGCAGGTCCATGGGCCTCTGGTTGGTGCACTTCAGGGTATCCACCTCGAACGTCATGGAGCGTGCCGTCAACGGTCCCATAGTGAACGCGCATATCCACACTAAGCGCGGGTGTTGACGAGTCGGAGTAGAAGCGCTCACGACTCCGAGCGCTCTCAAGCACAGCCGTTTCCATGTCGAGCCCAGCGTAGTAGACGCCATAACTCCCATCGGAAAAGCGCGAAGTGCCAAGATGGGTGAACGCCGCCATAATTGTGGTGGCCCCAGGACCTCCAAAGCGCTCTTCAGCGGGGACCAGGGAAATATCGCCAACCTCATCCCGCAGCCGATCGTTCGTTAGTGACTCGATTTCGATGATTGCCTCCCAGTCCTCAGGAGGAGCCAAATCCTCGAACAGATCGAGGGGCGGGTAGAGGGTTGGGATGATTCGAACGATCTGCTCTGAGCGGACGACAGAGGTGGGTGGCGTTGTGTTGGCTTCAGACGAAGTCACCGCCCCTCGCATGGTCTACGTAACTGCGAACAGCATGAAGATCCGAGACATTTCCTGCCAGCATTCGATCGAGAGGACTTTGCCCACCAAACGCGCGATTTGGTGTTTTGACCCAGTTGTCCGCGAGTGGGCTTTGCGGAGGAAAGAGGATCCGAAGCCCCTTATAAATCCCCAGCAGGTAGCTGATGCGCTCAAGCGTGTCTCCAGAGATCGTTTCCGGCGGAGACTTCTTCCAATTGTGGAGGGTCGTTCGGCTGACATCGCCAAGCAGCACGAGGGCCTCCTTGTCGGTGAGCTCCCACACACCACGAAGACGAAGAAACGCGCGAATGGCAGGAGCTGCCAGACCCTTCTTACGCTTTGCCGTGGCACGTTCCATGTTCACAATTTAACTCGAATTAGATTTTAATCAAGTTGTGAACGTATGATTAAAAGTCGCGCATAGTTGTCTTATGTTAATTTTTAGTAACAATTTCAAATGTTTGAGGGTTGCTAGGCGGCTAAAATTCCCCGACCAATCTAACACCAGGGCTAGCGCCGACTAAATGAGGCATGAGGCGCATTGACGCGATCGGTTCACACGCCGCACTGATCGTGAGGGGCCCCTTCGACGACGTGGCGTGTGGCGGCGGGGCCCGCCAATCGAATCAATCTCGAGGCGCTGAGCGCAGCGGCACCTGAAACACAAGCCGCCGTGAGAAAGAGTCGCTCGCTTCCGTAGGCGTCGTAGTACGGCGCCCAGGAGCTCAGCCCAATGGTCGCGCCGACGGCGACCGCTGATGCCCACATCCCTTGCGCCGTCGCCGTTCCTTTCTCTCCGACTTCGCGTTTCAACACGCCGATGGCGCTTGCCCACATGAGCCCGAAAGAGATCCCGTGGAGCGGTTGGAGAGCCAGGATGAGCGTCAGGTTCGTCGCCTGGGAGAGGAACAGCCAGCGTCCAGCGCTGACGATCAGGGAGAAGGTGAGTAGCTTCCCGGGGCCGACGGTTTCGGACCACTTGGCGGCCCAAATGAGGAGGATGACTTCGGCGCCGGTGGCGATGGACCAGAAGAGACCGGTTTGGAGTCCGTTGGCGCTGAGCTCTCTCAAGCGCAACGTGGCGCAAAGGTCGTACGCAGTCATGCCACCAAAGATGAGGACGACGGTGACGAGCAGCCGGCGATACGCCGTCTGTTTCAGAAGTTCGCGAGCGTCCTGCAGGGCGGGGCGCGGAGGGATCGAAGAGGTCTTGGGCAGGAGCAGCGACACGCCCGACAGAAGCCAGATGAACGCTGCGATCGTGAGAGGGAGCGCGAAGCGGTGAGTCGGGTTGATCATCTGACCACCGATCAGCGCCGTGCACATGAACCCCAGAGAACCCCAAAGGCGCATGCGTCCGTAGTCTGGCGCGATTTCGATCGCGAGAACGTCGGCGAGACCGATGATCGGCGCTCGGAGGACCGCGAAAGAGAACATGCAGGCCCAAGCGATCGCGAACGGTACGGCTTCGGTGATCAGAGAAGCGACACCGAAGAGGGTGAGTCCGAGCGCGGTGAACGAAGCGCAGAGCGTCATCATGCGACCACGTAGGGCGAACTTGTCGGCTAGGAGGCCTACGATGGCCGGCGACAGAAGCTGGCAAAAGGGGAGTGTCGCCATCAAGAGCCCCATCTCCGCTCCGACGAAGCCTCGCGACCTCAACCAGGTGGGGAAATAGGGCAAGTACAGCCCCACCGCTCCAAAGGTGATGAAGTAGTAGGCGCGCAAGGCTGTGTGCGTGGAGACGAGTGGCACGCCCCGGGTGTTGCTCGGCTCTCGAATTCTCGCAAGCTCATTTCGGCATGAGCCTGCTCGAATCGTCCCAAAGTCTTCAAGGAGGTAGCGGCTGGCTTTTGACTTACGGTCGACCCTTGTAAAGTGAGGCGTGGCCGTATTTCGCCTCGATCCAGTGATACAGCACTACGCGTGGGGATCGAAGGATGCGATCGCTCGGCTTTTGGGACGCGCTGCCAGTGGTCAACCAGAAGCGGAGATGTGGATGGGCGCCCACCCCAAAGGGCCTTCTCGTTTGGTGGAAAAAACGGCGGGAGCGAGCGACCTCCAGCGATTGATCGCGAGTGATCCATCGAAATATCTCGGACGGCAGCTTTCTGAGCTTCCCTTTTTGTTCAAGGTGCTCGCAGCGGCGACTCCTCTCAGCTTGCAAGCTCATCCCAACTTGCAACAGGCGCAGGAAGGTTTTCAGCAAGAAGAGCGTGCGGGGTTGGACTTGGGGGCTGTCGAACGGAACTACAAAGATCCGAATCACAAACCTGAACTGATTTACGCTCTTTCTGATTTTTCCGCATGGTCGGGGTTTCGTCGGGCCGATGAAGCGAGGAGCGTCTTGAGTTCCTTCGACTGTGACGGTCCTCCAGGGCTCGTCGAACCTCTCCGACAACTGGCAGAGGGAGAGATTGAGCCGATCTTTCGTGCTCTTTTCGCGCTTTCAGTCTCCGAGCGACAGGACCTCATAGAAAGAGTGTCTCGGCGGGCGCTCGTTCTGGCCGAGGAGGAGAACGAGTTGGGTCGTGTCGCCTCTCGGATTGCTTCACTCGCGCGCAAGTACCCGGACGATCCGGGGGTGATCGCTGCGCTGCTGCTCAACTTCGTCGAGTTGAAACCGGGGCAGGCGATGTTTCTCCCGGCAGGAAACCTCCACGCTTATTTGGAGGGCGTTGGCCTGGAGGTCATGGCCAACAGCGACAACGTGTTGCGCGGTGGTTTGACTCCCAAGCATGTCGACGCAGCGGAGCTTTGTCGTGTTCTGCGATTTGAAGCGTTGGTCCCCGAAATCATCGAAGGGACTTCCGCTGGCCAGGCGAGCTCGACGGTCTATCGAACTCCGGCACGAGAATTCGAACTTTCGATCCTTCAGATTGATGCAAGCTCGGCAACAGTTGCAGGACCGGCACTTGCGCTCGTTCTTCAAGGAGAATTTTGGGCTGCCGAGTCCCCATGGCTCCAAGGTGCCTGTGGGTTCATTTCCGCAGAGAAACCAGAGGAATGGAAAGGGACCGGGACGATGGCCGTCGTGACGTTGCCCGACGAAGGCTGATTGGCTCAGGAGCTTTCTTGCCATCTTTGGTTGAATCTAATTGATCAAAATCTATCGAAATGTATCTTTCAGTCGAGCATGTATGGATAAATCGCACATCCATTCATGAAATCTGAACATGATCCTCAGATTCTGGAAGCTACAAACAGGGCATGAGTTTTCAGAGGACAGTTCTCTCCGCGGCTCTGGTGCTCTCAACGGTGGCTTGGGGTGCAGCATGTGTGGACTCGGATCCAGCATCTGGATTTGGCGCGGATGAGACGGGGGATGGCGACGGTGATTCGGGCTCCGCAACAGCGGAAGCGAAACTGAACGATTGTGGTGTGCCACCGATGGAAGGCCAAGTGGTTCTTGGTTACGTGCCGAATTGGGTGGGCAACTTCCGCGGCTTGGTGGATTCGCTCGACATGGACACGCTGACCCATGTGGCGATCGCGTTTACGAACCCCACGCCGGACAACTCCGACATTCACGCCGGTCCAGTTGCTGATGCCGATCTGCGTTATCTGATCGATGCGGTGCACGACAAAGACGTGAAAGTGCTGATGTCGATTGGTGGAGCCGCCGAGACGGAGTTCATCTACCCGCTTTTGCTGGAAGATGCTCGTGACGAGTACATCGAAGACATCATGGCCTACATGGATGAGTTTGACATCGATGGGGTCGATGTGGACATCGAAGGGCGCATCGTCGACGAAGCGTATGGCCCGTTCGTTAAAGCTTTGGCTGATCGAGTTCGCCCCGAGGGCAAGCTGGTGACCTCAGCAGTGGCCCAGTTTTTCGAAGACGAGGTCACTGATGAAGCTCTCTTCTGTTACGACTTCATCAACACGATGATCTACGACTACGCAGGGACGTGGTCAGAGCCCGGCGAGCACGCGTCTCGCGCGACCGCTCGTTCTCGAGCGAACTATTGGTCGACGAATCGCGGTTATCCCAACGAACGCATCGTCATCGGCCTACCTTTTTATGGCTATTGTTGGGGGAGCGACTGCTCGAAGCTCTACAACCCCGATTCGGATTCCGACTGGGAGGGACAAGTTTCCTTTCGGTTGATCGAGCAAGCTTATCCGGACGACGTTGAGGATGATTGGATCCGCGACGACGAGTTCGACCGGACGATTAACTTCAACAGTCCTGACACGATTCTCGACAAAACCGAGTTCGCCCGCGATTACGGCGGCGTGATGGTTTGGGAGATGAGTCAGGACGGCAGCACGGATCAGCTCATGAACGCCATCAAAATGGGTCTCTAAGAACTTCTGATCGGGTCGTCAGGGCTGAGGACTTCGGGCCTCGTGCTCGGTCGTTCAGGACGAAAGATCAACACGCCGTCCTCGGCGTGGTCGGCGTCGGTCCTGTCGTCCTGATGGGCAAGCCGGCGTGCCGAATCGAGGAAGAGCGCGCGATTGTGCGCCGCACCGTCGGCTTTCGATGAGCTTCTGCGAAGCTCGGTGACGAGCTGCTCCCAGCTGCTGAGCCAGTCGAAGCTTGGCTCTCCCGGTTGGCCGTGTCGCCGAATGTCTCGGGGAAAGACGTCTCGAAACATCATGGGGGAAAATCCGCGGGAAAAGTCGGTGGCGCACACGAGGCCTAGGTAGCGCATCGTTGTCTGCGCACTCCGCTGCCAGATGTGACAGGCAAGGAGAGTCCCCGCCACGTCACTCGTTCCTTCGATGAGGAGTCCACCGGAGCGCAACGCGGCGGACATCGAGAGGAGCGCTTTTTTGATGTCCCAAATCCCGTAACCGCGCAGCACGTTGAAACAACGGATCAGGCTTGCTTGTTCGATGCCTGCTTCGCCCAGATCGAAGCTTCCAAGAACGAAGCGCAGTCGAGGTGTGGCGTGACTTTGTGCACGCTCGACCCGCGATGTTTCGACTTCAACTCCGATGGTGGTGAGGTCGTCGACGGCAGAAGAAAAACGGCGATGGAGCTCGACCGTCGTGAGAGGCTCGTCTCCGTAGCCCACGTCGACGAGGAGAGGAGAGGCTTCGAAGTCGAGAGGAAGCGCGCCGCTCGCAAGGAGTTCGTCGAGGAGTTTGAGGCGTTCGGGTCGAGTGCGCCCTCGGCGGTGGGTCTTGCGTCGCTTTCGCACGTCAGTCCGCTGGCTGGCTCGATTCGGGCCCTTCTTCTTGATCATCGCTGGGAGGACCGAGGAGAAGCAATGGTCCTTCGGGCCAGCGATCGATCGTCGCCGCCTTCTTCGGGACCAGCGCATAACCATGCGGAGTGATGGCGAGAGGAGCCGCCGGGAGTTCCCAGCTTTCGACCTGGTTTTGCAGGAGGAAGATCTTCCGGCCGATAGCGACGGTTGGTCCGGCGAGGAGCTGCTGGTCCAAAGCGCCGAGAGAGAAAGGTAATTTTTGCTCGCCCTGGGCCGTCCAAAGGCTGAGGGTATTTCCTCGCCTGAGAAGCGCCCGAGTGGCCGTGGTGGCAAGGACTTGCAGATCACCTTCGAGGGGAATCAAGCGCTTCTTTTGGAAGTCGACCAGGGCTGCGCTCGCGCCAGGTCGTACGGGAAAAAGGACGCTGGCGGGAGGGCCCAGGTAGTCAATCCCCGTCCGCATGACGTCGGCTTTCAAGCTTCGAACGAACCCAGGTCGAATCAGATAGAGATCGAAGCGGTACTTGGGCTTCTTCTTTTTCTTCGACTTCTTAGGGACGACCGGGGTGTACTCCTCGCAAGCGATGAAGAAGAGCCCGGATCTTACATCGGCTCTCAGGATGCGAGCGCCGCACTTTGCGCTCGCGATCTGCTTTTGCTGACCCTTTGAGACGAAGAGCAATCGTCCGGAGTCTTCGCGACGCAACCATCCGTCTCGATAGGGAGCGATGAAGCCAGGGGCCGGAGTTGCTTGGAGCGTTTGGTTGCCTGCGGAGGTCAGCAAGGTCCAGCTGGTTTCTCGAGCGGGGTCCGGGCGAAACGCGGTCACCTTTCCGAAGGCGTTGAAGGAACCGGTTGGTGACAGACAACGAAGAGGAGCTTTCGTCTGCCCGGGAATGGGCCAAGCTTTCGGAGAGCTTCTTTCGCGAACGCTCACAGCGAAGACGGATTGTTCAGCCCCATCAACCCTCCAGACGGGCCGTTTTCCCCAATCGATCGACCGCGCGTTTTTCTTCAGCTGACCGCTCCAAAGCGACTCCTCCTGAAGATCGAGGTAGTAGCCCCGGGCTGATTTTTTTTCGTTGTCATCACGACTCAGAATCACGACGCCTTTCTGACTGAAGGCGATGGAGCGGTGGTCGGCGAGCCCGTCGAAACGAAGATCGGGGCGGAGCGAGTCGAGGGAGACTCGCCGATTGTTGACTGCATCGATCAACCAAGCGACCTCATCGATGAGCGCGATGAGATGCTGTCCGTCTGAGTGCATGGCGAGAACCGCGTCAACCGACTCAGTCCGGGAGGCGATGGTGAGGTGAAGTTGGGGGCGAATTTTCGTCGCACCTCGGGGGCTCACACGTGTGCCGCTCGGGAGGCTGCAGTGCGCCACCCAATGTCCTCGCGAACTGATTGCTTCGAGGGCAATGGGTCCCTCCTCCCCGACGAGCTGGCCTCCTTCAGGGATGGTTGCGTAGAGCTCCTTTCGGATGGGCTCTTGGGTTTCTCGCTTTCCATCGTCGGCGGGAGCGGGCTCCGGTTTGGCGTGAACGTCGGCTTGGGCTTCCTCTTCACCGTGGCTGGCCTTGAGCTGTTGCGAAGGTTGATCGAGGCTGTGCCCCGCGGAGCGCACGGAGGGACCGCAGGCGAGCGTCACCCAAGAAAGGGCGAGGGAAAGAAAGAGCCGGCGCATGCAGGCCTTGTTTTATCAGTGCGACCAAAAGCCTGTCGAGCAGCAGTTTGGATCGCTCGAAGGGAGATGGACGCGTTTCTGAGCTTCGCTTGTCGCTCGGTGGAACCCGGCTAAGCCCTGTGCATGGTTCAGTCTTTCGACGGCCCCCCGCCCGGATTCTACGACGAGGATCCCCCAGCGAGCGCGGTCAGTGACGAACCAGATCCGTCGGGAGTGGCTCTGCGGGTGAGCCGTTTGAAGGAGGTCTTGCAGTCTTCGCACGATCCCAATGCAGTGCGCTCCGTACATGCTGAGCTGAGCCGCCTGCGTGCCTTGTTCCGGACCAATCGCCAGCTCTTTGATGACGGCACGCTGGGGGAGCTGAAAGCCGTTTCGAAAATGGTGCTCCGTCGTGCGGAAGAAGAAGTCGAACAACTGCGCTCTCCAGCGCTCGTCGCTCTTCAGGAGACGTTTGGTTATGATTCCTTTCGTCCCGGTCAAGAGGAGCTCATCTTCAGCATTCTCAGCGGTCGCGACACGGTTGGGATCATGCCCACCGGTGCCGGAAAATCACTCACGTATCAGATCCCAGCGCGTCTTTTGGGCGGTACGACGTTGGTCGTTTCGCCACTCATCGCCTTGATGAAAGATCAGGTCGACGCGCTGAATGAGGTGGGGATTCGAGCGACCTATTTGAACTCATCTTTGGAGCCCGAAGAGCGCGCGGATCGTCTCCGTCGCTTGGCTGCTGGCGAATACGAGCTGCTCTATGCCGCACCCGAGGGGCTGGAAGCGAGCATCGGTCGAGTGCTCCATGCGCTCGATCTGCGCCTGATCGCCGTGGACGAAGCCCATTGTATCAGCCAATGGGGGCACGACTTCCGCCCAGCCTATCGGAAACTACGGGGCTTGAAGCAGAGGTTTCATGTGCCAGTGCTTGCTCTGACGGCAACGGCGACCGACGAAGTCACAGAAGACATCCAAACGCAGCTAGCCATGCATACGCCTGCTGTTTTTCGCGGTAGCTTCTTTCGGAAGAACCTCCATTTGTCGGCCTATGCCAAGGGGGATTCTCTCGGGATCTCCGTGCGCAAGGCCTGCTTGCACTTGGTGCGCGAACGCGTGGGTCAGGCGGGCATCATCTACTGCTTGAGTCGGAAGAAAACGGAAGACCTGTCGGGCTTCCTGAAAGACAACGGGATCCGAGCGGAGGCCTATCATGCCGGGCTGAACAACGAAGACCGGAGTCGTGTTCAAGATGGCTTTCGTGATGATGACGTCGATGTCGTCTGCGCGACGATTGCCTTTGGTATGGGCATCGACAAGAGCAACGTTCGTTTCATCATTCACGCGGACATGCCTCGCTCGATCGAGGGGTACTATCAGGAAGTCGGTCGCGCTGGGCGCGATGGACTCGATAGCGACTGCATTCTCTTTTATTCCTGGAGTGAGGTGCGTACCTACGACCGCTTCAGCGACGAGATGGCTGATGATGAGGCGTCGATCCGCGCTCGTGATCAAGTGCGGGAGATGTTCTCCCTGGCGCAAGCGGAAGGTTGTCGCCATCAGACGCTCGTGGGCTATTTTGGCGAGGATCTGCGCACTTGCGACGACGCTTGCGATTGGTGCACCGGCACCGACATGGTCAAGAACGCTCGCGCGGCCGGTAAGAAGCTGAAGAAGGTGAGTGGCTCACGAACCCGTGACCGTGATGAACGAAGCCGGGCGATCACGAACGACGTCGATGCGGCGCTCTTTGAGAAATTGCGGTCGACTCGGCGGCGCCTCGCTGACGAACGCGGGGTGCCGGCTTACGTGGTCTTCAGCGATGCGACACTTCTCGAAATGGCGGCACGCAAGCCGACGAGCTCTGGCGAGTTGGCGGAGATTTCCGGCGTGGGCCCCACGAAACTGAGCCGCTACGGCGACGAATTTCTCCAGACCTTGCGCGAAGGATGAGTAAACGACACTTCTCCTTTTTGGGGGCGCTCGTGGCGCTTTTGAGTGTACCTGGCACTTCTTGGGCGGAAACTTTTCCTCATCGTGACGTCGCCACGTATCAGCTGAAGGCGGAAGTCGATTTACCATTGCTCCTCGCCCCGACAGCCATTGGCGTTGCGACACTCGTGGGTGGAGAGTTGGAGCCGCCGCACTGCGCCACAGAGGAAAATCAGTTCGTTTGTGATCCCTCTGGGGTGAACTCTTTTGATCGCGGCGCTGTGAACAACCGCGACGAAAACTGGCGAACTCTGACCGACTGGGCCGTGCCTGGGGTCATGCTCTTCAGCCTCTCCAGTGTTCTCATCGCTGAGGACGTCGGGCCTTTTCTCAACGATGCGGTCGTCGGCTTGGAAGCGGTGATGGTGACGACGGCGATCAACGCCATCGTGACGAACGCCGTCGATCGTCCTCGTCCGTGGGCCTACAACTCCGAGATCCCCTTGGAAGAACGCCTTTCCGGTAGGAACAAGCTGTCGTTTTTTAGCGGGCACACGGCAGCACCAGCAGCTGCGACGACGTACGCGTTCGCGACACTTCGTAAGCGCGGAGTTCACCCGGCCTACAGTTGGGGAACGCTTGCTTTAGGGACTGGCGTGACCTCGCTGATCGGGGCGGGACGGGTCTTAGCGGGGAAGCATTTTGCGACCGACGTGATTGCCGGCGGGCTTGTGGGTGGATCGGTCGGTCTTTTGCTGCCCGAACTTCATCGCAGTAACTTCCTGGTGATTCTCGAAGTCTCCGGTCGACGGGTGTTCGTTTCCGGCTCTGTTCGCTTCTAGGATGTCGCGCCGGGGAACTTCACACCGCATCCGCCCAACCCACAATAGCCGTTCGGGTTCTTATGCAGGTATTGCTGATGATAGATCTCAGCGTACCAAAATGTGTCGGCGGCCTTCACCTCCGTAGTGATTGGTGAACGCCCGGCTTCGATGAGAGCAGCCTCGTACTTAGCGAGGGATGCTTGGGCGCTGGCGTATTGGGCGTCGCTCGTCGTGTAAATCCCGGAACGATATTGAGTGCCGATATCGTTTCCTTGGCGGTTGCCTTGGGTGGGATCGTGAGCTTCCCAAAAGAGCTGGAGAAGCTCTTCGAAGCTGATTTCGCTCGGGCGATAGATCACGCGTACGGCTTCGGTGTGCCCGGTCGTCCCTGAGCAAACCTCGTAGTATGTCGGTTCTTCCTTTTGACCAGCGATGTAGCCCACTGCGGTCGAGACGACCCCACGAGACTTCCAAAAGACTCGCTCTGCTCCCCAGAAACAGCCGAGAGCGAAGATGACTTCCTCCTCGTCGGACTCGGGCTTCTTTCCGATGGCTGCGTCGAGAACTTCGTGAGGGAGGCTGGGCGGAGCGATCGAGCGTTCGTTCATAGGCTCCAACTTGAGTCGGTCGAGCGAACTCCGCAAGTGAAACTTCTTGCAGGATTATTGCGTATTTTTGTTAAGCAGTGTGTGCCCAGAGAAGTGTGTACCCGGAGAGCGGCACCTCATCCACGAATGGCGCCAACTGCCTTCGCAACATCAGGAGCGTTGGCCTCGGCACCTGCTGCCTTGAGAGTCTTCATGGCTATCCCCATCGCCGGGCCTTGATTGGGGGCGGCCTTGATCTGATCGGCGACGCTCGCCAGCGCCTCTTGGATTTGATCGACAGTGAGTGCTTGCGGGAGGAACTTTTCAAGTGACGTAATTTCCTGATCGAGTTGCGCTTTCTGCTCCTCGTCGCTGCTCGCGTTTTGTGCCTCGCGGTTGGATTTGATCATCTTCCGCAAGATCGCTTGAACCTCCGTATCGCTCGGCTCGTCGCCGGTTTTCGTGATCTCACCGAGGGCTGTGCGAAGAACCTCCTTCTCCACGTTGTTCTTCGTCTTCATGGCCGCGAACATGGCCTTTTTGATTTCTGCTGCGAGAGACATAGAGGTGGCCTACCACGATTTCCCGTTGACTGGGTTCCTTGCGCTACATAGGGAAAAGCATGCGGAAATACTTTCCAATACTGGTTCTGGTTGGCTTTTGGGCTGGGGTGTTAGCGGGATGTTCCCCGAAGCAGGAGTCACGAGGGCCAGCAGCTGATCAAGCGGCAGCTGGGAGCGAAGCGTTCGAGTCGACTCGAGGGATGAGCCGCCGCTATCTTGATCCGAAGAGTACGGCGCATGCCTGGATCGATGGGCGCTACGTGTTTGATGCGCTCTTGAAGTCCAAGCTGCTCGATTCGATCGTGTCGAGCATCAAACTGGATCAGCGAGCCGAATGGCAGAAATTCCGAAACGGATGCGGGTATCGGCTGCTGGGTACGATCCAAGAAGTTGCGTTCTCCGTCTCCGACGCTGGAAGAGTGACCGTGATGAGAACGGAAGCTTCTCAGCGTGAAGTTGCCGAATGTCTGACTAGCCTTGGTCTGAAGAAAGCAGAGGTTGGATCGTGGTCACCGCTAGCGGGTCATGACTTCCTTTTCGTAGGAGATCTTGTCCTTGTTCGAGATGGCGATTTCTTGGTGGCTGCCGACCGCGAACATGCGGAAGCGGTGTTCCAGCGACCACGGTGGGAGACCGACGCCCTCAAGGCGGAAACAGTTGTCCTGGTCGAGTCCTCGAAACCAGACCGTCAAATTGATCGGGCGCGAGTTGAGATGGCGCGAGTTGGGTCGCGTACTCATCTCAATTTGAAGCTCGTAGCGGATTCAGAGGATTTCGCCAGGAAGACCGAGGCTTCCGTGCGGCAAACTCGGGATCGGATGTTCCCGGTCATCATTCAACGAATGAACGATGACCGCGAGAAAATTGCCGCTGCGGTGGGATTGAGCGTCGAGCAGTACGAAGCGCGAGGAATGAAGAAGGAGGTTCAGGCGATGATGGACAGCTTTCAGTTTCATCGAGCGGGGCGGAACCTGTCGGCGTCAATCGAGGTCGATACCGAGGTGCTGTTTGGTGCGGGTTTGGCGATGGCCGTGTACGGGGTTCGCAAGTACGTCACGAGCGCGAAGATGGCAGAGGCGAAGCAAGCTCTTGGGCGAATCACCGGAGATGTGTTGCTGTACTATCGAGGAGAGTTACCAGGTGGAGCCGATGGTGTCGCGGGACGATTACCGCCCAGCGGACGAGCAGTACCTGCCGAGGTACCTCGCGGCGAGAAGATTCAGACTTCTGCCGAGGACTGGAACGTCGCCGGGTGGAAGGACATTGGATTTGTTCTCTCGGTGTCGATTTACTACTCGTACGAACTCGTTGTGGCTGACGATGGGAAGAGCTTTGTTGTCTATGCGCGAGGGGATCTGGATGGGGATGGCAAGCAGTCCGAGTTTTCTCAGGGTGGGCATATCGAGCTGGTCAACGGAAAAAACGTCTTGCGCTTAGATCCAACGATCAAGGAGAAGGACCCCGAAGAATAGGGGGACGCCTCCCACTTATTCTTCGCTAGCGGCGGCTTCGGTCTCTTCGCTGGCGCCAGATGACCCGCTCTCCAAGGGAATGACCTCGCCCGTTGTCGGCGTTGATTTTGACTGCGTAGCTCAAGAAGGCGCTATGCGCCTTATAGGGGTAGCTGATCCTTGTGACGTAGTACCATTTCCCTTTGCGCATCATGTGATCCAGGGGGAGCTTGTCGCACCACTCGTCGTTTTTTCGCACCTTGGCGCATCGCACCTCCCAAGTGGTGTCGAGGTGTGGCTGGGCTTTTTGGTAGGCCTGGGTTGGAGAAATTTCGGCGGGTTGATCGCTCCAAAACCCCTTCGCACTGTTTCCGACATACTCCGCCTTCGCGCAGCCTGTCGTTCCCACGAGGGCGACGAGCCCAGCAAGACTCAAGAGAGTCGTTTTTCCCATCCAACACATGGCTCTCTTCTACCATGATTTTTGCGGCTCATTTTCGTCAACGAACGCTAAGCTTCGGACCAAACTGGGGGGCCGGACAGGCTCCGTTGATCGAGGGATGGCGGCTGAGGAGCTCGATTTCAACGCCGGGTGTTTCTTTTTGTTCTGGCTATCACGGCTTCGTCGCGCCGCTCGCCTGCGAAAGCGACCTTCGGAACGAGCCAGGCTCTAGATTTGAACCAAGGCTTGCTCCAGATCGGCGACGATGTCTTTCGTATCCTCGACGCCAAGCGAAAGCCGGATGAGGGAAGGGGAGATATCGATGGCCTTGAGCTGCTCTTCGCTGAGTTCGAAATAGCTCATGAGAGCAGGTTGCTCGATGAGACTTTCGACGCCGCCCAGTGAGGGAGCGATACGTGGGATCTTCGTCACATCGCAGATCTTGGAAGCCGCTGCCTTGTCGCCTTTGACGACGAAGCTCACGACACCACCGTAGCCATCCATCTGATCTTTGGCGATTTGATGAGACGGATGACTGGGAAGTCCAGCGTAGTGGACACTCGCGATCTTTGGGTGCGCCTCGAGCATTTCAGCGACTGCTTGTGCCGTCTTGTTGCATTGACGAACGCGCAATCCGAGGGTTTTCAGGCCGCGAGCGATGAGGAACGCAGCATGCGGGTCTAGGGTAGCGCCCATGACGTCGCGCGCTTCCTTTGCGAGAGAAACCAAATGGGTCGGTCCTGCGATCAAGCCACCGAGGACGTCGTTGTGCCCGCTGAAATACTTCGTGGCGCTGTGCACGACGAGATCGATCCCGAACTCGTGCGGGCGACAATTGATGGGCGTCGCGAAGGTGGAGTCGACGAGGGTCTTCGTTCGGCGGTTCTTCGCCTTAACCCGCTTGGCGAGCGCCGACAGGTCGACGCAGTAGTTGAACGGATTGGTCGGGCTCTCGGTGATGACCAACTTGGTGTTGTCCTTGATCGCCGCCTCCATGGCGTCGAGATCGCCGGGAGGCACGACGTCGTGGGTCACACCGAATCGATCGAGCCACACAGTGACGAATTGTCGCGTGCGCCGATAGCAGTCGCGAAAGAGAACGACATGGTCGCCCTGCTTGAGGAGAGCGAAGAGCGTCGACGTGATGGCAGCCATCCCGGTGGAGAAGGCTGAGGCGTTGTCTGTTCCTTCGAGCGCAGCCACACGGAGTTCCAGTTCACGGACCGTGGGGTTGCCGTAGCGACCGTATTCTTCGCGCTCGGGATCGGCGTCCTCGCCGCGCATGTACTGCTCGAGATCAGCTGTGCTGCGGAAGGTGTACGTTGCCGTTTGTGCAACTCCGGGCGCGAGAGCATTCCACGGGCGTTGAGGGTTGGTGCCCGCGTGAACCGCGTCAGTGGAACGCGCGAATCTGGGTTTGTCGTAGGGCATGTCAGGCAGATGCTTTCAGGCTAGCGCGGATCCGGTCGATGACCGTCTTCCCTATATCCGAAAGCGGGATGGCTTCGGAAGCTTTCGGGTCTTTTTCCGTGCGAGGCTTGAGTTCCACGACCCCCTCCTTGAGACCGCGGTCCCCTACCGTGATGCGGAACGGGAGCCCAATCAAATCGGCGTCTTTGAATTTCACACCCGGGCGTACCTCTCGATCATCGACGAGGGGCTCGAAACCAGCTTCCGTCAGCTCTTTTTCAATTTGCGCCACAGCTGCGACGACTTCTTCTCCGTCACCTAGCTGACAGATGTGGACTGGGTACGGTGCGACGGCTACCGGCCAAACAAGGCCAGAATCGTCGTGAGTTTGCTCGATCACGGAGGCCACGAGCCGGGAGATGCCGATGCCGTAGCAGCCCATGACTAGGTGACGCTTCTCGCCTTCGTTGTCGAGAAAGGTGGCGTTCATTTTCCTGGAGTAATGAGTGCCGAGAATGAAAATGTGTCCGGCTTCAATGCCTCGATAGATGGAGACCGAGGAGCCGCACTTCGGACAAGGGTCGCCTTCTGCCATCGAACGTAGCTGAACGATCTCACCTTGGTAGTCGCGCCCATACTGGATGTGGTCGAGGTGATGACCCGTCTTGTTGGCTCCCGTCACGGCATCGGGTACGGCAGCTGCGTCCGGATCGACAAGCACTTTGCCGGGGAACTCGACAGGACCGATGTAGCCGAGCTTTGCCTTGACGCCTTTGCCGACTGCCTCGGCAGAGGCGAGGTGGACTTCGTCCACGCCCAGAGCACGTGCCAGCTTGATCTCGTTCACGTCGTGGTCGCCACGCACCACAGCCAGCACCAGCTCGTCACCCACAGCGTAAACAAGACTCTTGAGGAAGCGCTCCTCCGGGGTTTTCAGGAAGGCCGAAACGTCTTCGATGGTCTTCTTTCCTGGCGTTTCGACGAGCTGCCGTTCCGAAATCTTGGGCAAATCATCCAGTTCTCGAGTCGGTGCGGCTGCCACCTCCAGGTTTTCGGCGTAGTCGCAGTTCCGACAAGCAGCGAGGAAGTCTTCCCCCGACTGAACGAGCACCTGAAACTCCGTGCTCTTGCTGCCGCCCATCGCGCCCGAGTCGGCGCCCACCATCCGGTAGTCGAAGCCGATGCGATCGAAGATGCGGCAATACGCATCCTGCATGATCTGGAAACTCCGTTCGGCGCCTTCTTCGTCAGCGTCGAAAGAGTACGCATCCTTCATCAAGAACTCACGGCCGCGAAGAAGACCGCCCCGAGGACGAGGTTCGTCGCGGTACTTCGTCTGTACTTGGTAGAGGTTCTTCGGCAGATCGCGGTAACTGCGGATCTCGCGCTTGGCGAGATCGGTCATCAACTCCTCGTGAGTCGGACCGAGGTGATAGTCACCGCCCTTGCGATCTTTGAACCGGAGAAGCGTGTCTCCAAAGACATCCCAGCGTCCCGATTCCTGAAAGTACTCGGCGGGAAGGAGAGCCGGAAAGAGGATCTCTTGGGCTCCGGCCTGATTCATTTCCTCGCGAACAATGGCTTCGATCTTGCGCAGTACGCGGAGCCCCATCGGGAGGTAGCTGTAGAGACCAGCGCCGACTTGGCGCATGAATCCGGCTCGAAGCAGCAAGATGTGGCTTTGGGCCGTGGCGTCCGAGGGAGCTTCCTTGAGGGTGGGGAGGAGGGCACTTCGATAGCGCATGGTTGCCGCTGGTTAGCACGGGCGGGCGGCGCTGCGAAAACGCCTGAGAAAAGGAGGTTTTGGTCCCAAAACGAGCCGAGGGCTGCCATAGTGGCGCGGCGTGACGAGAGACTCGGACAAGACCGGAAAACCACTGCTCCACGCGATGGCTCAGGCCCAGCAGTTGGCTTGGGCGCCCCTTCTCTTCCAGGCGGCTCGGAGTTTGCGTGATCGAGGGATCCTGAGGGCTCTTCATCAGGCCAACCCGATTGGTTTGACGATTGAAGAGTTGGCGACGAAGACGAAGACGTCGGCTTACGGCGTCACCGTATTGCTCGAAGCAGGGCTGGCGAGCGAGCTGGTCGTTCAAGATGAGGACAAGTTCCGCGTCACGAAAACGGGCTACCTCATCGAACGCGATCCGATGACTCGCGCGAACATGAACTTCGTCCAAGATGTCTGTTATCGCGCGGCGGAGCATCTCGATGAAGCGATCGAAAAGGGCGAGCCGTCCGGGTTGCGTGAGCTTGGCCCCTGGCCGACTGTCTATGAGGGACTGAAAGATCTGGGAGAGCCAGCTCGAACGAGTTGGCTGGAGTTCGATCATTTCTATTCGGACGACAGCTTTCCGCAGATCTTGGCAGAAGTGTTTTCTCAGTTTCCGGCGAAGATCCTCGATGTGGGAGGAAACACAGGGAAGTTCGCGCTCCAGGTATTGGGCCACGACGACGGCGTTTCTATCACTGTTGCCGATCTTCCTGGTCAAATCGCCTCCTGTCGCGCCAATGTCGAAAAAGCTGGCTATTTGGATCGTGCTCATTTTCACGAGTTCTCGATCCTCGATGAGGGCGCAGAGTTACCGCGCGGGCACGACGTGATCTGGATGAGCCAATTTCTTTGCTGTTTCAGTGAGAAGGAGGTCGTGCACAACCTCTCCGTTGCACGGCGCGCCATGTCGAAAGGTACACGGCTGCTCATCATGGATACCTTTTGGGATCGGCAGAAGAACCCAGTTGCTGCGATGTGCCTTCAGGCGACGAGTCTTTACTTCACTGTTGTCGCGAACGGGACAAGTCGCATGTACGACAGCAAGACGATGGTGCGTTGCATCCGTGAAGCGGGCCTTCGAGTGGTTCAGGAAATCGATGAAATCGGCTGGGGGCATTCGATCATCGAGTGCGCGCTCGCCGACTGACGGAGCTTCTTCGCTCGCTTGGATGAGGCCGATGAGGTGGCTTTTCGGAGAGCTAGAATCATCAAGTTGTCTTGACAACTTGGCGGAACATCAAAAAGCACCGAAATTTCTCGTCTCTCGTACTTGCCCGAGTTGTTGAAAACGGATTTCACCGCAGAAAAATTGCGGTTTCGTCGAATTCCCGCACTTGTCTTATCGGAAAAGGGGGGTATAGGTGATCCGCCATGACCAGCTGGAAAGAGGAACTGAGCGGCAAGATCCGCGACGACTGGGCCCAAGAGATCGAAGTCTTCGAGACGCAGATCGATTTGAAGAAGCAGGGAAAGATCGAAGACAAGATCTTTGCGGAGACTCGTCTTCGTCGTGGCGCCTACGGACAGCGCTACGACAACGGTCAGCGGCATGACGGGATTGAGACTCGCGTTTTGGAGTTTCCGTCCGAGGGGAAGACCAAGGGCGTCGACACCGTGTGGGACGCACCCGGAATGATGCGGATCAAGATCCCTTATGGTCGACTCACCAGCGAACAGCTCGAGGTGCACTGCGATTTGGCCGAGGAGTACTCGGATCAGATCCTTCACGTGACCACCCGTCAGGACATTCAACTTCACTTCATCCACATTGAAGACACTCCGGATCTCATGCGGCGATTGGCGGCCGTCGGGATCACGACCCGAGAAGCTTGCGGAAACTCTGTGCGTAACGTCACCGCCTGCCAGTATTCGGGTGTTTGCGACACGGAGACCTTTGACGTCACTTCGTACGCCCAGGCTTGCATGGAGTTCCTCCTCGGCCACGACGACACG
Organism: Epimenia babai; assembly: GCA_011762755.2. Taxonomy (NCBI): domain Eukaryota; kingdom Metazoa; phylum Mollusca; class Solenogastres; order Cavibelonia; family Epimeniidae; genus Epimenia; species Epimenia babai. The sequence continues at coordinate 27,653 of WURV02155786.1, forward strand.
ATGGACTTTGGCCGCAAGATGAAGATTGCCTTCAGCGGCTGTGAGGAGAAACCCTGCGGTTTGACGGCCTTCCACGATATCGGTGCTTTGGCCCGAATGAAGGATGGAAAGCGTGGTTTCAAGGTCGTCGTCGGTGGTGGGCTCGGCGCGGTCCCGTATGTCGCCCCGACCTATTCGGAATGGATGCCAGAGGAAGAGCTCTTCCCCACGATGCAGGCCATTTGCCGCATCTTCGGTCAGATGGGAGAGAAGGCGAACCGTAGCCGGGCTCGCATCAAGTTCCTCGTCAAGAAACTGGGCATCGAAGAGTTCATCAACATCGTCGAGAAGGAGAAGAAGAATCTTCGTCCCGATCCCAAGTGGACCGAGTTCCTTTCGAGCCTGAACGCCACCGATGAGACGCCGAATCAGAAGGGAAGCCCGGCGGTCACCGGGAGTGTTCCTGGCGGTTACGTCGAGTTTGCCAAGCACAACGTGCGCCCTCAGGCACAAGAAGGCTACTCAGTCGTCCTCGTGAAGCTTCCGCTTGGTGACTTCACACCGCTTCAGGGACGTGAACTGGCTGACATCGCCCGAGAGTACGGCCCGGGTTCGGTGCGCTTCACCGCAGACCAGAACGTCATCGTTCGTTGGATCCCGAGCGGCGACACTCCGGCAGTGTTCGAGCGCTTGGTGGCCGTCGGTTTGGCGGAAAAGGGCGCTGAAACGATCAGTGACATCACGGCATGCCCCGGAACGGACACCTGCAAGCTAGGCATTTCGGCTTCGCGCGGGGTGGCTGGCGAGCTTCGGCGGCACCTGAGCGTCGTCGAGAACAAGCCGGAGAGCGTCGAGAACCTGACGATCAAGTGCTCGGGCTGCTTCAACAGCTGCGGACAGCATCACGTGGCCGATATCGGTTTCCTCGGCGTGAGTCGTAGCGTAGGCGGTCGTCGAGTTCCGCACTTCCAGTTGGTCGTTGGTGGTGAATGGACGAACAACGCAGGCAACTATGGCTTGCCGATTGGTGCGGTGCCGTCGAAGAACGTGCCGAAGGCTGTCGACATTCTCACGAAGGCATTCGCCGAGACGGGGAACGATGGGGAGAAGTTCCGTGAGTGGATCGATCGGATCGGCAAGCGTGAGATCAAGAAGATGATCACCCCGGTGACCAAGGTGCCTGCCTACGAGGAGGACCCTTCCTTCTATGCGGATTGGGGAGATCCCCGCGAGTACACGATCGGCGACATCGGCGTCGGTGAATGTGCGGGTGAAGTGGTCGGCTTTGTTGACATGGGCCTCTCCGACGCAGAGCGTGAGCTCTTCGAAGCGCAATTGGCGCTCGACGAAAACGAGGTCGCTAAGGCAGCCCAATTTGGAACCAAGGCAATGCTTCACGCCGCGCGCGCTCTCGCTCGCGAATACAACGCCAACGTTTCCGAGGACCCGTCCGAAATTACGTCGGAGTTCAAGAAGCATCTCGTCGAAGGGGACGCCCTCTTCCTCGACAAGTATGCGGGCGCCAAGTTTGCCAACTACCTCTTCCGTATCGTCGGGGAAGGACCCCGCAACGACCAGGCCGATGGAGCTCGTGAGCTCATCGAAGAAGCGCAGCTCTTCGTGGAAGCTTCCCACGCCTGTTACCAAAAGATGCAAGCCGCCAAGGCTCCTGCAGCCGAGTGATCAAGAAGAGAGTCAGACCAATGAACGCAACGAAAGTTCAAGTAAAGCTCTACGCCGAAGAGGCGGTTGACCAGCCTCTTGAGTCGTACATTCCCGTTTTTCACCAATGGATCCAACAGAAGGTGTTGGATGAGATGGTGTTCGACGTAGCGGACTACACTCACGTGCCGCGAGGCACTGGTGTGCTCCTCGTGGGGCACGCGAGTGACTACGCTATCGATGAGGGTGAGGGGCGACCTGGTCTCCTCTACTCGCGCAAGCGTGATTTGCCTGAGGGTTCCACCCTCGTCTCCGACGGTCTTTCCCGGGCCCTGAAGGCGAGCCAAGTCATCGCCTCGGAATCAGAGGTGACCGGACCGCGTGCCTTTGGCACGAAAGAGATCCTCTTTCGTTTCCCTGATCGCCTGAACGTCAAGAACGACGACGCAGGGTTCGAAGCGGTCAAGCCGGCGGTCGAGGCAGCTCTCAAAGAGCTGCTTCCGGATGGCAACTATTCGCTGACCCGCGAGGGTGAAGCGAGGGAGCCTCTCACGATTCGAGCGAAGGCCTAAAGCCAACCGTTCAGTGGGACAAAGAGACGACGGCCACGCGGAAAGCGTGGCCGTTTTCGTTGGGGATGACTGAGCAGGAGCAAAAGAACTAGGAAGCGCGACGCGCGAAGTTGAGCGCTTCGCGAATTTCGTCGGGAAGTTCCGGAGCATCTTGCTGGCGGATCTCGACTGGCGCCTCGCCAACTATGCGAAGAGCCATTCGTTTGCGTCCGAGGGCTTGATTAATCAGCCGGTTGAGACGGATCGATGCGTCCTCTGCGTGGATGACCTGTCCATCAGTTTGAATGATCCGTACTCCGCTCGCTGGTGGGTGCGAGAATCGGGATAAGAGTCCACCCTTGGGGTTTTCCATGTTCGGTATACAGCAAGCTGCGTGCCACCTTCCCTTGAGTGGCCCGCCGTTGCTGCCTCGATTTCTTTAGTCCCCTAAGTGCTTGATTTTGGTTCAAGAATTGGCCTGCTGGTCGATATTGCCCAGGCGGAATTTTCGCGAGTACCGCACCCACACGATCGGCGTGTCATAGACACCACGCTCTGCGCAAACTTTGGTGCCTCTTTGACAATCCGTCGGTAGTGAACCTCAGAGGAGGCGTCAGCCAGCCGGGTGAGCTCCCGTGGTGACAACTTCCACCGCGTCGCCGACGCGCAGTGTCCCTCGATTGCGAGGAATCAAATTTGCGCCAAACCAAACGGCTCCGTCCCAACGGCGATATTTCGCGAAGGTCCGTAAAGGCTCTTTGCTCTTGGTCGCGCTGAACTCTTCGATGGTCGTGACGACGCACCGATCGCAAAGCTTAGGGATGACGCTCGAGATGGATCCGAGTTGGAGATCTTTCCAACAATCTTCCTCGTAGGCCTTGGCTCCGGTCACCACGACATTGGGCCGAAAGCGAGCCATCGGGATGGGCTCTTCGAGCCGCGAGTTGAGATCGGTGAGGGAGGCGGTCGATGTGAGATGAAGAGGATAGCCGTCCGCAAAGCTCACCAGATCACCCGGCTGGGCGCGTTGAGGGTTGACCTGGCGAAGCTCTTCTTCTGGCAGATAGACGAGCTCGATGTCGTCTCGACCGAAAAAAGTTTGGAACCATTGGGAGCCTTCAGGGAACGACCTGGCGAAGACCTGGTCTCGCCATACTGTGCAGCTTCGTTCCGCTCCGAGCGCGTGTTCGGGAGGGATGTCGGGGAGTTCGAAGTCTCCTGCATTTTCTGCGAATGTTCGGTAGCCGCCGCTGATCGGTGCGAGCTGAACTTGTGCAAGGCGAGCGTCTTGGCGTCGAGTGATGAACTGACCTGCCGCACCGACCAACATATAGCGTCGATCATCTTTCAAACCACCAGGCACGATCTCCGTTTCGGCAACTCGCACTCCTCCGCATGCCTTGATGGGATAGATGACGATGTCGCTGACGGTGATCATGTCTTTTGCTTGGCGAGGGCTTGTCCAACGAGTTCTCGTGCTCGGCCATCCAGCGGTAAGGTCAAAGCCAGTTCATGTCCTCGCTCGCTCATCTTTCGCCATGTTTTCTGAACGATGTCGACGACCTTCTCGTCGTCGTACTTGGCGGCAAAGTCGGTGAATTCGTGCTCAAGGAAACTGAGGCAGAGCGCGTCTTCCATCGTTTGACTGTCTGGGTTCGTCTTCAGGCTCTCCTTCAAGTTGATGGCTCGCACGGCTTGCCGGGTTTCCTCCGCCACTCCAGCCTCCTCCATCAAACGGGCCGCTATTTGTGCGTGCTTCTTGCTCAAGTCTTTCCGCCATTGGAGGTATCCGACTCGTCCCTCGGGATAGTCAGAGCGAGGCACCAACCAGCGCTGGATATGTTGGCAACGGCTGGCGAGGCGAAGTGCGTCACTCGCGTCGGGAGCCACACGCAGAACCCACGCTTCCAAGCGTTCTGCGGCGACAAGCTCCTTGGATCGCTCCCCGCCGTTCACGGTGATTCGATTGGGATCGGCGGCGTTGGCGGAATTGAACCGAACGATGGCGTCTTCGAGGGGAGTCGTCATGGTTATCTCTTCAGAGGGGTGCCCTTTTCGTTGACGTCGATCGTCCCGCTCATGCGAGGGCTGTGGACGAAAATGCGTCCGCGCACCCGTTTCCCAAAGGGAAGGTTTCGTCTCACGACGAGCTTCTCCACTTTTCCGTCTTTGGGGTCGATGGCGAGAGTTCCGATCTTGAAAGCTCGACCAATGGCTGGGAGGTTCACTTCGGAAAACGGAAAGAGGTTGTCCTTCACTTCCCCCTTGCCGTGTACCTCGATGCGTACAGGGCCATGGATTTTTCCGATCGGCGGTTGGCCTTCAGTGCCCGGCTGTTCGACGTAGTCGAGCTGAACGAGGGAGCCAGCCGGGATCGCCTTCGCTTCTTCGGAAGCAGGAAGGTTCTTGTCCGTCTGCAGATGAATCGAGAACGTATCTCCTGTAGCCCTGATTTCGAGCACACGGGTCTCGGGTCCGAGGCGATTGTCCATCGCCGCCACCGCTCGTACGAGGAAGGCTTCCTTCAGTTCTGTGACTTGAGCAGATGAGCTCTGTTCTCCGCTGGACTGTGGAGTTGGAGAACTTTCATTGCAGGCGATGCACAACAAAAGCGCGCCCCAGACTCCGGCGAGGACACCGAGAGTTGGAGCACGAAGTTGTCGTTGGTTGAGCACCAAAGGTCTCTACACGGATACGCCGAAGTCGCGCAGCGCCTCGTTCAGGCTTGTCTTTTTGTCCGTTGATTCTTTGCGTTGCCCGATAATGAGTGCGCACGGGACTTGATACTCGCCCGCAGGGAACTTCTTGGCTCGCATGCCAGGGATGACGACGCTGCGCGCCGGGATGCGCTTATCCAATTCTTTGGGCTCCGATCCCGTGACGTCGATGATCTTGGTGGAGGCGGTGAGTGTGACACCGGCGCCAATGACCGCTTCCTGTTCAACCATCATGCCCTCCACGATGATGCAGCGTGAGCCGATGAAGCAGCCGTCTTCGATGATGACGGGCTGGGCCCCCGGCGGTTCGAGAACACCTCCAATACCGACGCCTCCAGAGAGATGGCAGTTTTTCCCGATTTGGGCGCAAGAACCCACGGTTGCCCAGGTGTCGACCATCGTCCCAGCGCCCACGTAAGCGCCAATGTTCACGTAGCCCGGCATGACGACCGCAGTGGGTTCAATGTGAGATCCGTAACGCACCGTTCCGGGCGGAACGATGCGGACACCTGCGTCCTTGAGGTTCTTCTTCAGCGGGATCTTGTCGTAAAACTCGAAGGGTCCCACTTCCATCGTCTCCATTTGCTGGACACCGAAGTAGAGAAGAACAGCTTGCTTCACCCAGGCATGAGTCGTCCAGTCGCCGGGACCGTTCTGAGATGCGACCCGCAGCGTACCGGAATCGATCTTGTCGATGGTTTCGAGGACTGCGCTCTTCGTGTTCTCTTCCTTGAGGAGATCCCGATTTTCGAACGCCGCGCTGACGAGTTTCTCAAGCTCAGACTCATTCATGACCAGGCGAATAGACCTAGGCTGAGCTCAGGGCAAGAGCCGAAAGGGTGGCGCTACCGCAGGGAAATTAAGCTGCGGGGAGAGTCAACCCCGCGCGATCTGTCTTGAGACGTCCTCCGAAGCGCCCCAGGGCCGCGGCCATCGTATCCAGACTATGGGCGGTATGAGGATAGAGGGGCAAGTCGGCTTGCAGGACGTCCGTCGCTTTGGCGTCGACAAACCGTAGCCAATGTCGTCCTTCGTGCTCTAAGGCTTGCAGGACGTGGTGGGGACGTCCTTCGGATTCAAGGCTTGCGGAGAGCATCCCCAGGCAACGGAGACCGATCCGGGCGGGAACGGTCACGATCAACCCTTCAACGTTTCCGAGCACGGAGATCGTTCGATGGGGACGGTTGCTGCCCACGTCTGGTGTCGAGGAAAGCAGCTCTCCAACGCTCATCGGCACTCCTGTGTTGGCCGTGGCTTCGACCAAGAGTTCGATTTGCGACAGGGTGGACGACAAAGGAGGGAGGGTCTCGCGGATGTTGCGCTCGACAGAGAGGCGCCGCTTGGCGTTGAACCCGGAACTCGACTTGGCGCGCAACGCCTCGACGAGGCGGCATGTCGTCGCTTGGGCTGAATCGACCAAAGTGGAGAGCGTATTGTCCGGGAGATTGAGCTCTCCTTGAACAAACTGATAGATGTCTGCGATGGCCTGACTAAATGGCTCAAGCTCCGTAGCCACATCTGGAACAACTTGTTCCAACACCTTCGGACCAACTTCGCGCGAGGCGACCAAGTGTTGCAGATTTCTGGCGGCCGCGACGCATTCCCGCAGTTTGCCCAGACCAGCCAATGCTTCCGGCGCCAGAGTGCTTGGCGCGGCGCCCGAAGAAGTCGGACTACCCGTGGGGGCGGAATCGGTAGGCTTTTTGGAGGTCACTAATGACTAGGCGAGTAGGTCAGTACCCTGAAAGAAGTAGGCGCACTCGACGATGCCGTTTTCTTCCGAATCGGATCCGTGTGCCGCGTTTTCGCCGACACTAGCACCGAACTGCTTGCGAATCGTGCCTTCGTCGGCGTCGGCTGGATTGGTAGCTCCAATCACCCGGCGCCAATGGGCGACTGCGCTGTCTCGTTCCAGGGCGAGAACGACGACTGGTCCGCTGGACATGAATTCGACGAGCCCGGCGAAGAATGGCTTGCCGTGGTGAACAGCGTAGAAGCCTTCGGCTTCCTGAGTGCTCAGACGTGTTTGGCGCATGGCAAGGATCGTGAATCCTTCGTCCAAAATTCGCTGAACGATGACGCCTTGCTTCTTCAATCGAAGAACATCTGGCTTGATGATGGCGAGGGTTCGCTGTGTGGCCATTGCGGCCGCATTTATACCTATTCATTGGGAGGAGGCCAGAACTTGGCCCTTTTCCGGACCGTCCGTAGGGTCGCACATCATGAAGCAGTTCCTTGGTTCGAGGCTCATCCGCGGTTTCGGCCGGCCAGCGTTTCAGGTGATTTGCGCTGCAACTTTTCTTTTTGGTTGCTCCGACTTGCTCCCGGACATGGGGGGGCAAGGGGGAGGCGCGGAAACCGACAGCTCGGGGTTCGCGTTTGAGGCGGACGAAGGCACCTGTGATGGCTGGAAAGTCCGTTACTGTGAAGCCTTTGTGCAATGCGGGCACGGAACTCTCGATGAGTGTGTCCACGAAGCCGAATACGTGGACTGTCATCCGGACTCGGCATTTGTCGATTGTGAGAAGCAATTCAACAAGGTCATTGATGAGGAGGACTGCTCGCTTTTTCCGCGTGATTGCTATCCACGAGACATCGCCAATCGAACCTCAGCCGAGGAGCTCTGCTCGAAGGTTCAGGAAGCAGCCTGTGAGTACGATTTCTTTTGCGGTCACACGTTCAACCTGGAAGCGTGTGTCACGGAGACCGCTCACATCTATGAATGTGATCAACGGCTTTCTGCCGTTCCCGGCGGGGAGGCTTGTGTGACTGATCTGAATCGAGCTGCTTGCGGCGATCCACTTCCGGAATCGTGCGCCGATCATACGAGGTTCTAGTATCGGCATAGGGGTCCCCAGTAATTGACTGGGGCTCCCCTGCCACACCACCCGGCATGCGGGTCCGCACCGGGCGGT
>WURV02155787.1:0-16514 GCA_011762755.2 Epimenia babai
TGTATTCTTTATTGATGTAAAGTGTGTTAGACAGCGTTGCTAATAGTGCACTTTAAATCAAATATATTTCATTTCAACGCATGACATCAGGTATTGGGCAAGTTTCATGACCAAGATATTAAAGAGAACAGGGGCAATTAAATAAAAAGTCGTGTGGCATTAATACACCATACATTCAAACCACTTGCCCTGTTTGGCAATTGACAGTGTACACAAAGTAACTGAAGAAGCCAGGTGTGTAACAGACACCAACAGTTACCTCACATTTATTATTTGTCAGAACACACTCGTGTAGCCGTGTGTAAATTACACTTGTACAATAATAACGTCAATCGTTAACACACATACACAGTACACACCTACCCGGAAAAGTTCAATAGCCTTGAGTTGTAGCTCCTGAGATGAGAGAGTGGTGAGAGGTTTACAGATATTCTCCTTGCTGTACAGCAACAGTGGGTGCTTCCAGAAAACAGAGCCTACCATGTGCAATTAAAACAACAATCAAATGTATGCTTATTGAAACGACCACATAGTGAAGGGAAAACATAATAAAATGTGCACTTAACAAAATAAACATCACCTAGTATGATCTTGCCCAAATATACACATCACATAATGAATTTATAGAAGTGTTTGTTTAAAAGTACATTAAAAGTAATGTATACATGACCATATAAATGAACATTTTTCTAAATAAATGTCCATTTATTAAAATGTACAATAAGGAAAAGTAACATGAACATCAAAAACAGGGTTTTACTTTCATCTAATTATTCAATATACACAAAAATATAGAAGAGGCTAAAGAGGCCTCAAGACGCTTTTGGAACATTAAAAGCATTTTAAAAATTTAAGTTTGTCAAAAAAATTTTTAAAAATAAAATTATAAACATCGCCATAAATTATTTTTGCCTTTGTCCGATGATGCTAAGCTTAGCAAATCTAAAAGAGACCAACCCACCAATAACATTTGCCTAATTGCAGATCTCTGCGACAAGCGGTTCTTGAGAAGATTTTCAAAGTAAAAATACAAACACCAGAAATTACTTCCCCTCGGTGTAATGATGATATGCTTAACAAATGTACAAGAGACCACCCCTAAAAGAATATTTACCAAGTGGCAAGTCTCTACGATAAATTGTTCTTGAGGAGATATTTAAAGAAAATGTAACATCGGACAGTCAGATGACAGACAAAGCCCAATCAGAAAGGCTCACTGAGCATAAGCTCCGGTAAGCTAATAACATAAGCTAAATTTATTTACTTTGATAAATCCACATAAGATCAATGTCTTCGACTAACATAACTAAAATAACTAACTCCTAATGTGATATAAGATAATACTGCATGAAACGAAGGCATGCTATAAAGACCCTCATTATGCCAAAAGGTTGACTCCTTCGCAATATGGTTAATGGTTATGATTATACAATACTTCTCTCTCTTGTTACACATTACAAAAGACAATGAATAGATCATAGATAAAAGCTATATATAACTAATTCGTCAAATTAAAAAAATGTAGTATATATGTTTATAATAAAATTTTATGATGTTAAGTTTTTAATATATTTATATATTTTTTATATAACAGCACAATGGATATGAAGGGTATTAAACAGCATCTCAAATAACAGGAAGTTGAGGTTATAGTTAAACCTTAATTTATAAAGAGAAACATCCCTATCTCCCTATATATTCAATATATACTGCAATTAATCAAAACGTACCATAACGTACCATAATCACCATTGACTCCCATGAGTTTATAAATGAGCTGCTCAAACTCTGTTCCCACATTACCCATGCCTCCCCCAGCAGCTACAGTCAAGTGATACAACCACGTGTCCTGCGGTAAACACAAAAGGAAATCATTAACACATTTCTAAGTTCTAAATAAATTCCTAACAGGTTCTAAAACAAAAAAGAAAAAAGCGAGTTTTTGGTGCGACTTGATAAGTAAATGCCAGTTGCATGTTCAATATTGCCTCGTAATGTCTTCATTATAACCCATTTCACAACAAATATTTCTCAATATTCAAGCACAAGAATCTTGCCCATTTCTTATTGTGAGAGTCACAGGGGAAAAATCCTTGGTTTGTGCTGGTTTAACTCGCAACCTCTCACATGAATGGCAGCAGTTCTAACTACTGCACCACTGGCACAAACAAAAATATATATATATATATATATGCATAGTTATATAGACATTGATAACTAGTCATATATCCAAGGTTTGGTGTCATAGACGGACGATATGATGGTGTTGGTGCGAAAAACACCATCTGATCTGTAGCCATAAACTAAGGATAAAGATGAATTTACTTAAAGTAAAAAGATATTCGCAAAACTAAATGATAGCTGCACACTGACCTTTTCGTGTTTGTCAGGGAGGATGAGGTAGATTGGAGCGAGACCCTGACGCCAGATGGCAATGACGTGTTTATCTACGAGGGGGCGGTCGTGTTCATCGTCAGAGTCGAAGGTTGTGTCAACATCCTCAACACGACTCCCCTGTAGATCCACCTGGCTAATGGGTACCTGTAATAACGCGTTTATCGTGATGACAATGTATAGACACATGTGTGCTTATTGCGTGCAGGTTAGATTTTTTTATCGAGTATGAAATTTACTTACCAAATATTGGCCAACATAATGTGACATCTAGTGTGATATATCCGGTTGGTTACAATCAGGTATACCTACCTTGTCAGTTGGTCGTCTGTAGTAGACAAAGTGACGGCTCATCAACACGCACCAACACCGGTGACCTGTCCCGTTCTTCACCTAAGACACACATGTAGGTATGTAGGTATGTATGTATAATATAGTAAATTATCAGGTAAACCACATTAGGCTGTGATAATCATTTAACAGGTAATCTATATACAGGTACAGGTAATCTATATACAGGTGTGAAGTGCATACTTCATCGAGTGTGATCGATCGGCCATGAAATTAACACAGTTCGATAGTAATGGGAAATTCCCAATTGATTGTCAAAAATACCTGTATCAGGGATCAAAAAAGAAACCCGCCCTTTAAACCGTTATGGAAGATGAACAAAATGTGTGATTCGTGACTCAGTTTGCCATAGAGCAATGGATCGTTGTCATAAATACTCAGGGGCTCATCATGAAAAAAACTGAAATATGAATTGACATGTATACATCGTGGGCTATCTTAATGACTGAAGCGTTTGGAGCAGCTGTCATAAATCATAAATTCAGTGTGTGATAAGACTGTAAGTGTTAGAAAATGGCTCGATAACTACATAACTATAAAAGTAAGCAAGTTACAGTAACAGTAAAAAAGACACGAGATACCAGGGAGTAGAATTTTACAAATAGATTAGCACATATCTTCAATATGGCCATGATCAGTGATGACAGTCACATTGACTGTTGTATCGATCTCAATCAATGTAACATAATGTAGATGCACTATAGATTGTTTAGTCAGTTTGTCATTAATTACGGTGAAGAAGGTCAGGTCTACAAAATGTATTACTAAGTAAAACTATTTTTAGAATTTGACGTTAATAATGCGCAATGATAGACATACTTATAAAAATATTTAAACGCACTTGTGAAAGACAGATTTGCACAAGAGGCAACAGCTTTTTTTACGCTGTGGAAAAATAAAATCAAATAAGGCCTAAAAAGGTTGGTCAATATGAATCATGTGCTTGTTAAAAGAATGGAATGCTTCAGCCCAATACCTTAACGTACCTTAACGAGCCAGCCTTTGTGAACGAGTTTGCTATCAGAGTTCTTCAGCAGCAGGTTGGTGGCTTGGCGCTTCAGTGAATGCTGCATGGCTGCCATGACAGGTATAACGAGTTAGTTACCAAGTGATTTTCTATGCCTTTATAAAATGCTGCATGGCTGTAATAGGCAACATATAATAGAAATATATTTTGCATATTAATAAATGAAAAGATGAGAAATCCGCCCAGTCATAATGCAAACCTATTTCTGAAACAATATCCATTCACGTATTGATTTAAGGAAATTGTAATATTTATTCATGAGGATTAATTAGAATAATGAAGACCGGTATTCCACCCGTGTCACCCATCCCCAGAGAATGCTAGCATGGTATGTGGGAAAAATTGAGCAAAAAAATTAAATGACTTTTGAACATGATTGACACAGTCCTTAACTTCAATTTTAATATCTTTTGATAAATATGTATATATACATTACATACACATAGAATGTTCATTACATATATATAATAATAATAATGATAACAAAACAAAAAGAAATTGTATAGGGTTTTAAACTTTTTAAAGTTGTTTCCGGGTTCATTTTTTGGTTTTATTCAAATTCTAATAAACAAAACTGATATACACACAATTTTCCAAGTCGTAAAACTGTACACAAATTTTTTGGACTTCATGTACAGGTAAGTACAAGTCATTGGTTTGTTTTATCACAGAAGATAACTTTTTGAGGAGGAGAGGGGTGCTCAGAAGTATGAACTTTTGGAGTACCACAACTTAACCGAATAAAAATTTACATTTTGAAATTTAGAGCAATTTAATAGTAAAACAAGAGGGACAAGAAGCCTCAAGATGCTCACCTGGTAGAAAAAGTGAAAAAGACTAAACATAAGGCCAAGGAGGCCATATTAGAACATATAGACGACAAGGAAACTTCCTGACATCAAAAACAAGAGGCCATGAAGACCTGAAAATACCTATTAAGATATTGAAATAAGATAGGAGGCCAAGGAGGTCATCTTGATATTAGAACGACAAGACAACAAGAAGACTGCCTGGCATCAAAAACAAGAAGCCGAAGAGACCTGAAAATACCCATTACGATACTCAAACAAGAAAATACAGATTTGTGGGAAAACCTTGGCTAAAAGGTCTCACATCTAATTGCCTAAATAAAGATGACCTGAACAAATCCGGATGAGACCTACACAGACAATATCTGCCACATGGCAGACCTTCGCAAGAAGCGGACACGGGGATAAAGATTTTCAAATAAAAAGTCGATAGAAATTACCCCCCTTTGCTCCCATGATGAGATCCTGAACATTTCTGAAAGATACTAAGCCAAGGACAATATCTTCCGAATGGCAGACCTCTGCGATGAAGAGTTCTCGAGAAAAAGATTTTTGAAGTCAAAATACAAACATCAATACAAGTTACCTCCCCTTACCGCCATGACAATATGATGACGACATCTAGAGGAGACCAATCCAAGGACAGTATGGTGACATGCCTTTATAGGTATTTCCTCAAATTTCACAGCAATAGAATGAAAGAGGATGAATAACAGAATAGTATAACATTTCCAAATTATACACAGGCAATAAATATTTACAACGATATATTATAGATAAGTTTTTAACAATTTTACTTTCTATATATTACAAATGTAGGTTCCATGATAATTTTTCTTCTATTAACACTCATAAATAACACAGAGGTTGAGTCTGACAGAGTGATGTACACATAATAAAGCAGAATAAGAAACTGAGGAAAGCAAGCATACCTTTGATCCACTGGTCAACTGATTCAGATGTATCGGCGGTCAGATAATACGTTCGCTTGCTATTGGTCACCTGACAGATCATAATCACATGATAATATCTCAAAGATGTCTAAACGATAACAAATGGTGACTATTTTGGAATTATGACATAACATCAAAATAGAAATGCTCTTTCCATGGATTATCAATGCTTAATCCCACAAACAGTATAAATAACTATTATTGAAAAAAATGATTTCTAATTATTTTTATATATATACAAAGACCAAATGTGCCATAAATTCTGTCCTGTTTTATAGGGCACTGTTCACGATGCTACTAATCAACCCTTATACCTCAAAGGTTAGCTCTCCGTGTGACTTTGTGACTGTCGTATGACCATCAAGACTTATCTGCCCTTGCGGTCGCCGTAAAATGTCGTGCTGAAAATTATAAAATATTAACATTATTTGGTAAATAAACGGAAAGATGGAGGAACTTTAATAGTAGTTATTTATCTGCAATAACTCTATCTCTTTAGATTGCAGGGTAATTGATAATTATGTACCTACTTTTGTAATGAGAAATTATATTACTATAAACGTCGCATATAATTATGGTGTAGGCAAGTACGCATGTTTTATTACGTCACATTCTTAGTACAGTTTCATCGCTTAGCCTCACCATATTGGAGCATACTGGAACGTGATGTAATAAAACATGCGTACTTGCCTACACCATATATGCGACGCTTATAGTAATATAATTTCTCATTACAAAGGTGGGTACACAATTATGAATCACCCTATATAAAATTTATGTATCTAACTATTTCATGGCTGATAAAGTTAGTGGGCAAACTACTATCGCTTATACGCTTTTAACCTTCTGAAAGGTTGAAGCAAAGACAAAGGGCAGTGTATGTAACAGATACAAGCAACGACCGACACAGAACACCGATACACTGACCTGTGACTTGTAGTAGACAAGTTCGTTACTGTGGAGCACAAACCACCGACGCTTCCACGTCTTTAGTTTACCCCCCAGTTTGGACAGATAGCCACACTTCTCATACGTGTCCTACGCAGAGCACCCACAAGATCCGTCATAAAAACAAAAGTCTATCGGGGAAGCACACTATGCAAAACTGCACAAATAATTTGGAGATTATAGTTTTATGAGAGAAAGGGTTTTAATTATAAGATAAAATTAATTTTGATCGTTTGAGCCACCTGTCCTGAACACTGAGATTATTCAGAGCAGTAATAATATCATATTTTAACCCATAGCACTTTATTGTCACATAATTATATTGCTATTGCAACGTGATTTACAGATATTAGTGTGCATTAGTTAAAGATGACTCTCAAACAGAAATACAGAAATATCAGGTCTGGACCCATCCACAAGGCACGAAAAGTCAATAAGTGGCTGACTAAATCCCGGTGGAGGAACCTACAGTGAGCTGACCTTCTGGGCAGAATGTGTGGTTTTGAGTAGTTTATGTTCGGGTTCATGGTTATCAGAGTCTCCATCGTTCGATGCTTCATCCGGTGGTAAGGCGTAGTCACTGGATGTTACTGAGTGCACCGAATGGTTGGACACAACTGAAACATCGGTGCAACTGGTATGATGGGTACAACTGTAACAAGAGGCCCGAGAGGCCTCAAGAGGCTTACTTGAAAAAAAGAGAAAAACGAAGGGAAAAAGACAGAACAAGAGACGAAGGAAGCCATTTTGATATAAGAACGAGAAGACAAGGAGACTGCTTGGCATCAAAAACAAGAGGCCAATGAGATCTAAGCTCAGGTGAGCTAGTGATGGGTACAACTGTAACTATGGATGCAACTGTGATAATGGGTACAACTGTAACAAGAGGCCAAAGAGGCCTCAAGACGCTCACCTGAAAAAAGAGCGAAAAAAAGAGAATCAAGAGGCCAAAGAAACCCGACTATACCCATTACAACAGTAAAACAGGACATAAGACCAAAGAGACCCGACAATACCCGTTAGGACACTAAAACAAAAAAATACAGATCTGTGGAAAAAAAGTAGGCAGAAATCACATGTAATTGCCAAAACAGAGATGCCCTAAACAAATCTCAATATCTGACAAATGGCAGACCTTCGTACTAAGCCGACATGGAGATAAGGATTTTCAAATTAAAAAGTCGATAGAAATTACCCCCCTTGTTCTCATGACCAGATGCTCTAACATATTTAAAAGATACTAACCCGAGGACAATATCTGCCAAATAGCAGACCCCCGTGATAAGAGGTTCTTGAGAGAAAATTTTTTAATAAAAAATACGAACATTGGCAGAAGTTACCTCACCTAGCTGCAGTGACGATACCATGAACAACGGTATAAGAGACCAACCCAAGGACAATATCTGCCAAATAGCAGACCTCTGCAATAAGTGGTTCTTGAGTAGATTTTTTAAGAAAATGGCAACATCGGACAGACGGACGCAGGGATAGACGGACGTACGACACACAACCTCCGATCAGAAAAGCTCACCGAGCATAAGCTCAGGTGAACTAATAATGGGTACAACCGAGATAATAGGTACAACTGTAATAATGGGTACAACTGTAATAATGGGTACAACTGTAATAATGGGTACAACTGTAATAATGGGTACAAGTGTTATAAGTTAGATCGAAGTAATAGGTACATTTGAAAAAGACAGCCAAAAAAGAAGGTGTGACTGAATAAGTTGGTACAGCCGAACAATGAAATTCAAACAACATCATGCCCACAAGAGAGAACATTGGTGCAGCCAGAAAAACAAGCACAAATGAATTAGTCGTGGCAGGAAAAAATATCGGCAACAACTGAAATCATGGGCACAACTAAAATCAATAGGCCGTATAAAAAAATACACGAGCATGCAGCGTAATAATGGATTCTGATGGCAGCTGACAAGACCGACACATGACCCACCTCTTTTAACGCTAGAGTTAGTGGTGGACTTGACGGTGACGGGAGCGCTGACTTTAGTCACAACGTTATTGGCCTGGCTGACCACAGCCTCTGAGGTGACACCCGACATTGTCATGCTGGATGCGAGTGCCATCCGGGTCGGTTCATCATCGGAGGACTCGCACGATGAATCCTCCATGAACGGACAGTTACGGATACACGCCGCTCTCTGGGGTCAAACCATGACTGTATGTAGTTTATTAGAGCGCAGATAGCTCAGTCCCATTACTGGAAAAGGTACAAATGCTGTCAGTCTTTGTGCTTTTTATAATTTTACAATTCATTCATTCCCCATTGCTGTAAAATAAAACGCATGCATAATTCTCAGTGTGTAACTGATGAAGGTGGACTCAGTACCGTATAATCATTCTTTATGGGACTTACTTAAGTGTTTAAGATATTGTATATGCACTGAATAGCTAGTGAGTTACAAATAGGCTGATTATGTAAGTAATCATTGTGTAGGCTATTTTTGGGCCTATCTGGTTAACACAGTAAAAGGATTTGCCTGAGTGATAAGGGGTGGGGGGAAACACAGCCAACTGAGTCTGAGCCAACAGGTAACATTAGTCCAATCACGTCACTGGTGCCAACTGCCTACAAAGAGTCTACATTATGTCGCACATAATGTCTGTGACAAATAATGAGTATTGACAATGAGATGAGCTAGCCGACAGATAAGCGCCATTGAGACCAGCCTGAGGAGGCGTCTGAGGCACAGCCACGTCAGAGGGAAGCAACCCTTATCTAACTACTCTGCAAGGGCTGCTAGACTACTGGCTAGAGCAGGAATCCATGCGTGAATCCAGCTGGATCCAAGTGCTATAATCGGACCACTATGTTAACTGCCCCCACTGGAGAGCTAGACATAACATTCACTTAAAACAAACCACATCTGAGAGCCAGAATGGAAGGATACTTTTGGTCATTATTCATGGAAATTAGTAATGAAACCTGAATAATAAAAAAATATTGATATGGCGCAATATGGCACTAACCCCGTTCAATGTCGCATACACAGGAATAGGGACATCACGATAGAGATTCTCGAAAGTACAAATCTCTGAGTATGAATCTGATAATAAATAAACAACATTCATTCATTTCATTCAACATAACATTCCAGACATCTGTTTAGTGGTGAAGAGATAAACAGTTACACCAGTTCATGTGTTGTGTCAAACTGTTGAAGTTTTATTTGTTTATAAAAAGAGAGAAACGGACAGAAAAATACTTTCCTCTGATGGGCCTCGAACCCACGACCTCCAAATCACCGGTCCGGACATTTCCAACTAAGTTACCAAGGCAGACTTTTTTATGCGTATTTCAGTGAAATGATCCTGACTGGTTACCCGAAAGTTTTGGGTTCGAGCCCCACAAGCGGTGCGGCTTTTTCTGTGTAAGTCACTCCTGTTGTTTATCGCATGACTATGACAATGCCCTATTAACATTACGTTCATTTATTTATGATGACAGTATAAATGACAGTGTGATGAGCGAGCCATTTTTTATGGAGTGCATACAGTACATCTGTAGATTCTACCCATTTCTTTATGCACTTGAAACACTAATTAAACTCTGCCCGTATTTGCTTTTCTAATGAATGCTCCAGGGTGAGCTATAAATATATCGATGAAATAGACTATGCATTTTGGACAGTTGGTGGATACTTGCATGTGTATTATCTCCAATAACAGACTGTTGCACAATAATATATTTAGATACACATGATAAAACAATAGCGTTGTATTGATTTTTAGACAATAAAATACACGATTTAGCTCATGGTGGCTGCTAGTTAGAGCGGTGAGAGCAGTGATAACAGCATGTGACACTGAAGCTGCTCATAGGCTGGTACTACTGATAATTAATACGACGCCCCCCCCCCCCCACACACACCCTCAACTTAGACATTAACCAAATATAGTCAAATTACCTTTATATCAAGCGATGATTGTTATTCTCAGCCCATTGACACACGCCATGTCCTTTTTTGTACAAGTTTAATTATCATTCCTGATGCAAAAAGTAAACTTGACACCTTATTGACTAAGATAATTATTTACACGTTCAAACATCTAGACACAAGTATACTTCGTCTGCTGTTCGAAAATGTTCGATAAAATAATGAATAATGTACAATTATGGTCTGCGTTATTGTAAATCATCATACGTAATATTACGAAAAATGAGATAAGGAAAATTAAATAAAACATATACAGTAGTTTAAAATAATGCTTTCTAGATACAATATAGCTACCAACAGATACCTGTCATTGGCTCTGATGATTTCGTGCCTTTTGATGTGACACTTTGTACATGAGTGTCCTGTCAAAATTCAAGCATTACATAAAGCATGAATCAGAAAAAACAGAATAACAGTGATAGCATGTTTTTATGTGCATGTACATAAGTACATTACCTGTAGTGACAGGCTAGGATAAACTCGTAGTAGCCATTAATGGTCCTTTAAAAAACTGGTCAGAGTAAGTTGTGGTTGACACGATGAATGGAATAGCCTGATTTATCGTGGTGGGGAGAAACATCCCTAGTGAAAAGTACTGGGTCCAGGCAAATAGTGGATCTTCATCAATACACGCCACCAGTTCTCAACATCAACACAGACAGCCTACATATGTTTCACACACTGCTATGTCTGTGATCATTGATGAATATTTACCATGAGAAAACAAGATGGGGCCATGGGGACCACACAGAGAGTATCTGAAGCACAGCGATGTCATAGATAGAAAGAAACTCTTACATAGCAGCAATGAAGAGTTAACCATGAGCTTTTTGCCAAAAATAACACCACATGAAGTGTACTGGTCAAGACGAGGGATCGAACCAAGCTCTTCTGGATTAAATTACAACAATCTACCCACCGTGCTACCTGCCACCCACCACACACCATGTGTAACCAGTTGAACCATGTGAGTTAATGAGCACTGAATTTATGTAAAAGAATACCGATTAAATGAGTAGTTAAACTATCTATTTAATAAAACTACCATGATAGTTTAGATCTACCATAGATCTCTTATCCGCATAACGATAAAATCATCTTAAAACACAAAATGGGGGGGGGGCTGTTCGACCACCCACAAATCATCCAGTTGTGGCAGTTGTGGCAGTGAATAAACCCATCTCTTATGTGATATTCCTTAGAATTTATTGTTTATAGTGATATAAAATAAATATAATGTTGTATAACATGATTTATATAAAGATTTTATATTCAATATAAATTACATAAAAAGATTCATATTTTCTAACAATATTTCGCGTTCTGGTATGTACCATATTGAATCATGCAGTTTTAATTAGATCCATCCTCCTAATATGAGAAATTACCAATTTTTAAGATTCATTGTTATAATAGGCCTAAACTTGTGGTCAGCACTAGTTATCGCACCCAGTAACTGAATAATATCAGTACATGTACTGCTGTTATTGCTATAGTGACATCGACGTAAAGCCATATTTATTTGATGTGATGTCATGTATCATTATTGTCTTTATTGAGCCTAACCACACATGAATTATAAAATTACTATCTAATACAATATTGGCATGCTTAATACATTATATGAATGCACATGTACTCTCACCAAATTGTCAATATCAGCTTGTCTTATACCTAAATATTTTTATCGCTGTGACATTCCACTTAATTTGTGCTATATGCTACCCATTTTTTTGCATTATACCCACAATTTACTGATAAACAATCATGAAATGAAATGAAATTTTATTGATTTATAGTGCCCTTTTAAGACATGGCTATCAAAGACACTTTACAAATTTACAGTAACTATGATTAACTAGAAACACAAGGAATAGGAAAGCTGAAATCCTAAAAGCTCATTCACAGCCAAGTATATTGAATGGGTGATGGGTCAACACCCCCTCCTCACTCATCATAACAATAAGAATAAGGGTTACGGGAGCTAGCCAGAGTTGAATATCAAAAATGTGCCACATTTTTCTAGTCTAGGAAAAACCTGTGGTGTATTTTATAGATAAAAGAAGGAAGGATGATTCTCTTGAATTAACATCCATATATGAGGATGTGGTGAAGAGAGCGGCTAGTCTGCTACACTGTATACTGGGTTCTTACTCATGTGTATTCTCGACTTTTCAATAACCAAAGTTACCACGTAATTTTTCTGGTTTAATTACGCCAATTTCTCCTCGAAAGAAAATGGAATACTTTATCTATGATCTTTTCTTGCTTTGGTCCACTTGAAATGAAGTGACATGAAAAATATTTGATTGTAAGTGCACTAATAGCATTGCTATCTAACACACTTTACATCAATAAAAATACACTAACTTAAAACATTAATGTGGCCTAAGCCATAACGCGATATGGCACTTGGCCATACGTGAGTACTAGTACAAATTATTTGTGGCTACATGCATAAATATGTAGTTGGAAAGTAAATTAGTTTATTGACACCGATGATAAAGCCGACTGCCCTAATACCTTGTTGTAAATATGGCAACATTGTAAAAGTTGCAATGTTGTAATATTCGGCAAGCTGCATTCACAATGAAATTTTATTTATATTACGTTATACCGTACAGTATTTCATTGTGCATGATCGAACTTACGGTTTGTGAGCTGGATTTAGTGATGAGAGACACGGGGGGAGTTTCTAGGTGAATATCGTGAGGTCGCTCGCTGTTTGTACATATCGTGATGTGTTCACCGATCAAAACATCGTCGTCGCTATCATGTAAGTAACCGTTCTCTATGACTGCATCACCCACGGTCGGTGACAAATCATCCGCCATATAGATATTACGATTCTTCAGTAAATTATTGTGATCGTTGTAATTTCGTGGCAGTGTAGCGATTGCTGATACATTATCCACGCAATAATTTAGAGTCTTTTTTACAAATGGCGGCGTCGCGTGTATATTGGCCGGATGAGGCATATATGGTAACCGCGGCGACCGTAACAACAATGGGAAATTTTCCGGCTCCTCAATTATAATTGGATCCTCCACCATTTCGTGAATGGTGAATTTTTTACTTTCATCTGTCTGCGGATGTCTCCGGATGTCATCGTCATCGGATGTGACGTCATCGAGTTTATCTGAGGCTGCGCCCTTGCCCTGCGGTAAAGTCCTGTGGCAGACACTTTTATGCAAGGTCTCTTCGCTGCCATTGCTGGAACTAATGAACGAATCCACCAATGTCACGTCCTTGAAAATCTTCCGCTCGATTCGGACTTTCGGTGGGTGGAACGACGAAGGTGGATGAAACGACGAAGGCGGATGAAACGACGAAGATGGATGAAACGACGAAGATGGGTGGAAATTCGTCGGTTGATATTTGCTTTCGTGGTTTTCATCGACCTCGTAGTAAATCGGGTCTGCGTCATCGATGCTTTCGAGACTGTCATCAGTGACGGAGTCGAGGTCACCGATGTCAACATCGCCCGAGCTCACATCGGATATACGATAATCTGGGTCGTTGTTACCCGGGTCTTCACCCGACGACGAGGATTGTTGGTGAGGTAGAGTGTGTTCCTGATTGGTTGATGGGGAAGATACCTGAGATGTAGTTTCCTGCAAATATTCGAATTAAGTACTTCCATGCGAAGGATGCCTTAATTAGATAATCTTGGGCGTAGTGTAAATATTTTCCAACATGACAATGATGGGAAGAGGATAGTTCGGTAGTAGAGCGCCGGACTCCGAATCAGAAGGTGGATGGTTCGAATCTGGGCAATTCCATTGTGTTTTTTCATTGTATCCTTGGGCAAGGTACTTTAACCTGAGTGCTCTGGTCGACTTAGCCATAAATAAGTACCGGTGAAACTTCTTTGTGGCAACGCAACTCAATATACACTGGGGAAGTAAATTTCCCGGCGCCTGTTATTAAGCTGTGATCCCCGTGAGTCCTTGTGAACCATCATTTGTCAAGATGTGGAAGTGGCTTCAAAGTACGCTATATGAACATTACTCTTCACTTCATTTTGATGCGATATATGTTGGCTATATATGGATGTGTACACTTTTACCATAATGACAACAACAAACCTGAAAGCTAACACGGAAGATTTCTTTCGCGGCGAATGCGGGAAGTGAACTAAGTCGATCGCGCAGAATGTTGACCTGCTCACGAAGCAGGTCATTCTCGGACTGCAGGGCATGGTTATGATCCTCCAGCTGAAAATATGTGTACATGGCATGTTGAATTGATTAGATTAGTACACATAAACTAAACTATCAAACATATATGATCCTTGCATCACAATAAAAAATTTGATTGTGCTTTATTGATTATTCCATTATCGAAAATTATATTATATTACATATTATGTGTTCAGTGTTAAGAACACATATATTTATGTGAAAAAGTGTTAAAATTAGTGTTCAGAATGCATGTATATATGTATATAAGTGTTATGTTGAGTGTTGAGAATGCATGTATATATGTATATAAGTGTTATGTTGAATGTTGAGAATGCATGTATATATGTATATAAGTATTATGTTGAGTTTTGAGAACTCATGGATATTTACTGAGCAAGATGTGATTAACACGACAAACGGATAAACTTGAGTGAATCTGAGGGAAAAATCACCTTAGTGTAAACCACCGAATCTGGGCAGACGTTAGTGCATTCACGCCACTGGTTCCACGCCCACAAACAGCCTACTATTTGGCACTCTCCTAGGTATATCCACGATTAGTAATGATCATTTACCGTTACAATGAGATGAATAATTAGATACGAGGACAGTACCATAGAGACCATTGAGAGAGCATCAATATCAGAGGGGATCAGCCAGACATGACGCCGCAAGAACGACACATACTCACTGATTAGAACTGTAATAACTTAAATTTGGTGATAGTAAAATAAACAATAACCACTCGTTTTTTCTCTCATGCATATAACTGAGGCTATTCTGTTTGTTGGGGTAACAACAGGCAAGCTTTCTGAAAGACGAGTAATGGCCCAGACATCAAGGTAATCCGAGTCTGTGATTTCATTCAGTTAATAAATAGAAGAAAATAACTAACTTATGATAAGATGATTTTCCCACCACCCCAGCAACCAAAATATTGGCTCATGGCTAAGGCTGGCACATAGTTGAGACAGGCAGAAAACTGATGCAAGTACAAAACAAACGACAGAATAGGTTACAATAATTATGTAGTTGAAATGTAACATGTTGGTATTATTCCTGCCACAATGATACCTCAGTGAGCTTCGATGACACCCACTTCTTGATCCTATGGGCCTTCTCTTCCACAATCTGAGAATCATGGACCCGTTGCTTGTGCTGAAATAGAAGAAGAACTGGATGACTTGGTGGATTTTATATCGAAACACGAGATTACCAAAGGTACTTCAACTTGATTTCTTTATAGTGAATCACTAAACTCAAACTGATGGTGCATTAAAACGGAAACAGCTAGATGACTTATGGTTACAGTTAAACTAAAAATAAAATGACTTGTGAATTTAAAGTTAAACTTAACCTGAACACTCTCTCCAGATACACAGCACTGTAAAACTGTATAAAAGGTTAAATGTAACAGATGAAATTATTAGAGGTGTAAAGTTATTCCAGTATTAAATAAAATTTATTTGTTTTAAAGTGTACTTATTAGGAGAGCTGTCAAACACAGTATTAGATCAGCCAGCGAATACTGCCATCACCACCGCCACTACCAGCCACGCACACTATAGCTGTATGTGGCACGGGATCGTGACTGACCCAGTATCATTTACGCATCTGACAGATGAATATGTGAAGGAACCTGTAGGCACACTGATGTATGGGATGACATATCTAACAGGACACAAAGACAAGAGTGTGGCTGCAAGTGATTGATTAAGCCACAGTAACTGTTCATTACTGGGATGAACCCCGCCACTGACACTGCTACCACCACAGACACTGCTACCACCACTGACACTGCTACCACCACTGACACTGCTACCACCACAGACACTGCTACCATCACTGACACTGCTACCACCACTGACACTGCCAACACCACTGAC
>WURV02155798.1:0-16508 GCA_011762755.2 Epimenia babai
AATAAATTCAAGAACAGTGTAAAAACATATCTCTTTCAATCATGTTACAAATAATTATTGAAACAATATTCTCACCGATATGGGAGAAAGTACTGTACACTTCACGTATTATAATTTTAATATTATTCATTTCTACTAGGGTTGTGACGATTAAACGTGCTGTTCATACACGTGCGGCAGGTAAGTAGCAACCCGTATTATTGACGCCACGTGTGAGGAATTAGAGTAATGAGAAATCATTCCAACTCGCAACATTCTACATCATGTAAAACGCGGGCGTAATTCGCGAGACAGGTGGCAAACTCTAGAAGCAATATCCTTCTACATCGCAATACAGTGCAATCTCAGCCACAGTGTGATCTCGGCTGCAGTGTAACGTCGGGGTCCACATCTTACGTTTCCATAAAAAACCACATGCCCCTACTCGATGTTACTCATACAGGCGCAGGTTCTACAACTTGCAGTTCATTTTAACTTTTTTCCTACGGTAAATGTATTACAGTTAACAAATTATGCAACTTGAAATGCACTCCCTAAGCTTATTACGAATTATAATAATATATTATTTTCAAGAATGATATTGTGATATTTGTGTTTCATATTTCTCCTCAATATACCTAATAATACCTACCACGTTTTATTGGTGTATTTGGGCGAACCTTTAGCAATTAGCGTTGGCAAAATTACGTCATTACCATATGGTGGCGGCCATTTTGAAAATTTGGCAAAGTACGCTGTTTACGCATAACGTGGAATGAATACTTGGATCCCACTGCCCGCGTTGCTGCGCGAGTGAAATGTATAGAAACACGAAGAATTATCATCGCTAATAAAAGAGCTTTCAAAAAAAAAATTCCCATTAACGCCGATGGATTTTAAACGACGAGCATATCAATATATTGTAGCAAACAATATATTGTAGACATTAAAGGGTTTTCAGAGTTCTAAATAAGCAGAATATTATTGGTTGCAGACATTTATGACTCCCCAGTTATCACCCAGAACTGCCTGTTTGTAGACCCGAAAATTTAGCCTTCGGAAGAGCTATAAACCTCAATGAAACGGATGGCGAGAGACTTTCGGGTGGTGAGATGATGGTGTAATTGGTCAGCCGACAGAAATCTGGTTTACCGATGAAACCGGTCTGCAAGGTGTATTTAGATCGAGTGAAGTGATTGCCTCGTACTAGTCGCGCGTTCTATCTCGCAGGTCGTGAAACTACGACTCTGTTCTGCCCGCTAAATTGCAGGTGGGGATCTAGCTCTACATCTCAGCATTTTAAAGGCAAACGTGCAAGACTGAATTTACCAAGAACCGTAGCGGGCGAATCCGGGGTGGAGCGAAGATGCTCTAATCACAAAATGGAGCCGGGTTTTCATAGGGCATCTTGAAACCAGGATTATCAGGCGAAAAGCAACTCCTGATATTAGACTACATACTACTAATTCACCCAACACTGATTTTGATCTCTCTAGTACGTTTCAACATCATACTCGGGTGATTTTCGCCCCAGACTGGCTAAAATTGTGTTCTCGACATAAAAAAACCTGGAACTCTCGGGAAAGAGAAGGCTCACAGGCTTGTAGTCAACAAGAGAAAATTTTACTGAAATCTGTGTCAACTGCGAATGCTATCGTCACTGTACCACAGACGCCACCCGTTCCAAATGTACGAGTGACAGTACTCTCGCAACAGGTCACATGTGCCAATATGCTAAAAAATACCTCTACGCGTACACCTGCAATAGAAGGGTGTTAATAGTAAGTACATATTCGGCGCACGCATAAACGTATATGCCTATTTTAGTTTTTATTTATCCATGGTATACCAGTTCGACTTTGAACCGTATTCCTTGTGTTTCTAGTTAATCATAGTAACCATAAATTTGTATGCGATGGTAATTAGGATAGCCAACGTGGTTCCATAAATAGTTGGAGAGAAATACACAGGAAAAAACCTATACCATGAGGGGTATAGGTTTTTTCCTGTGTATTTCTCTCCATAAATTTGTAGTGTCTTATATATCCATGTGTTATAGGGGCACTATAAATCAATAAAATTTCATTTCCATTTCCATTATACTGAAAATAAACACACACCTATAGGCTACCATGTTTTTAGAAGCATAGCCGGCATAACCCTATAGTGACTGAGATTGCCCCAATTTTGGCTATACATGTATTAAACCCGTTATGGCTGACATTAACACGGATCTTTTATAATGAAAGAACTGATGTGAACAAAGGGCCCTGTTGGTAATTCCCCGCAGTTCGATGATTCCAGAATATTTCCTCGTGCCAACCTCAAGAAATCGGTTTCAAAAAATGCTTATCCGCCGAACGCGTTCTTCCCGGGAAACAATTTCCGTGGAATCGCCTGAAGTGTTTGCGAAAATCTTTAGCTCGTTTGAATAAATTATGGCATATGTGGCAGCGATGTTGCGATTCTCGTATGAGATGCACGAACTTCACGTGGCTCTGAATCGAGTTGCTGTACTTCGTCGTGAGCGCGCAGAAATTGCACCGATACTTGTCGCCGTCGACGCGACGGATAAAATCCATGTCGATGTAGCGTCCGATGCTGTGCAACTTGGAGACCGTGCGGTCGCCCAAGAATGGCGAATCGCGTTCGTCGCCTGGTAATGCGTCTGTTAAGAATGCGTCGGTCGTGGGGAGGGAACACTCGAGAACTTGATCCCCTCGGGATGTGTCCGGGTTGATGGTAGAATCAACCGTGTTCTCTATGCCGGGTGTGTCCGTTTTTCGGGCGGAATCGGGCTTCCCAGTCTTTAGTTGCTTGCTAACCGTTCTCTTCTGCAACAGCGTAAAATTCGCTAATTAGCTACTAAAATGGCACCGGGAAAGCGGGCGCTCATCGGCCCGTGATATATTCTTTCTGAATATTGCGGTGCGGTTATGTAAGAGCTTCGTCGCTCCAGGGTGCCCGCGTTTTAGATTCTCCCTTGATAGTCTGTCCCCACTGCACTTAGCTCTTCTCTCCTACTCATTGTAAATAACCAACTATCACGGATAGTGGACCGTGTGACATTTGCGGGTTTTTTGCAGGAATTTGGAACCAGTGCTGTGCATAGACAAAGGTCTACGGTGAAAGGTCTGTCGCTAGTCGGTGAATTCCACCCACCCTCATAACTGAGGGTAGTAATCGTGTCACCAAATCGATAAATTGCACCCGCACGTACTCATGGTTAACTAGACCAGGCTAGTTTGGATAGGTACCTCGCCCGAGGACACAACAGAAAAAAAAACAAAATTCAGCTCGGCTGAAGTCAAACTCTCCGAATTCTTTTTATATGGTGTTTTCGATGGTGTCCCTAAAGAACAAACCCTTTCTCGATTTATCATATTGGGACCGGCGAAGTCTTTATGGTGGCACACAGCAATGATAATCATCACAATCCGCAAGCAATGAATCAGTCATAATCAAAATTACCCAACACTAGCCTATATCAGCCAATACTAACCAGTAATAGCCAACACAAGCCAATTGTTAGCCAATCAAAAAGTAAACTCAAAATACACTTATGTGACATCGTTTTCACCCAAAAATCCAAGAATACTTTATCTATTTGCACAACCCAAAGATCGGCAACCTCACTTTCCTATAGATTGCGATGGTAATTAGGATAGCCAATGTGGTTCTATAGAAATGCACAGGAAAAAACCTATACCCATGATGGGACTCGAACCCACAACCCCCAGATAAATATTATATTTGACAAAATATCTATTTCTCCAATTCACATCTCTGGAATTTGAGTGATTATGAAACTATCTCTACTTCTATATATGTCTCCATTAGGTTGGCACCAGTGGTGGAGTGGTTCAAAGCGTTGCCTTTTATGCGAGAGGTTGCGAGTTCGAACCGGACAAACAAAGGATCTTTTCCCGCGCCTTCCACGATAGGAATTAAGCAAGATTTTCATACTTGAGTATCGAGAAAGACTCCTCGGGAAATGGTTTATTTTAAAAATAAATTAGGGTGGTAACAGGGCAATGTTGTACTACATACGACTGACCTTTAATTATAAAGTAGCACCAAAACCTTGCCTATCCCCCTTTTCCCCTTTCATGGCAAACTATTGTTTATGTAGATATTATATATCTTTATTACGGTATTACATAAAAATTGTTTTACAAGATATTTTCTTTAAATGTATTGTAGTTGGTTATGTGTTTAGTGCTATATGTGCGCTGCTCATCATTGATGTTAGTGTTAATTTATGAGTGTGTTATTTTCTGATGTAGCTTAGGCCACTTTCGATGTTTTCAATTTGTATTTTTATCGATGTAAAGTGTATTAGACAGCAATGCTATTAGTGCACTTTAAATCAAATATATTTCATTTCATTCCAATACTAGCTAATATCAACAAATACCAACCGCACAAGTTTATTATTCGACTACAGCAGCCGACACTAGCCAATCTTAGCCAACACTAGTCGAGAGCAGCAAATATTAGCCAACACTAGCCAATATTATCCAATACTATACCAGCGACATAGCAGCCAACCCTTACCCTCATGTTGTAGTGCGGAACATTGACTCGTGGCGACTCATTCAGAGAGGAATCCATGCCATCTGCGGATGGTAAAAAGCACATTTATGGCGCCTACGAAAATTGTGGGACGGAGGTAATTAAATTCTTGTGGGTACGGTAATGTACCGGTATGCTAGGATCCTGTAAAAACGATTAAAGTGCAAAAGTTATAGACTGCAAGTATCAGCCAAGGCTCTCATATGCGACTATCGATAAATGTATTACTGCAGCTATTCAGCGCATATACAATACCTTTGATAATCGCATATTACGAGTAGAGAATGACGCAAGCATCTATATACTTTATGACAGCCGAGCGAACACTTAACCACAGCCGATGATAGCGAAGAAAACATTTAATGGCTACCAATGATAGCCTAGAAAACATTTAATCACAGCTGATGATAGCTGAAAAGTATTTAATCGCAGCCGATGACAGCCAAGAAAACGTTTATTCGCAGCCGATGAGAGCCAAGAAAACATTTATTTGCAGTCGATGACAGCCAAGAAAACATTTAATCGCAGCTGATGATAGCCAAAAAACATTTATTCGCAGCCGATGAGAGCCAAGAAAACATTTATTCGCAGCCGATGAGAGCCAAGAAAACATTTATTCGCAGCCGATGACAGCCAAGAAAACATTTAATCGCAGCTGATGATAGCCAAGAAAACATTTAATCACAGCCGATGACTGTCAAGAAAACATTTAATCGCAGCCGATGACAGTCAAGATAACATTTAATTGTAGCCAGTATTAGCCTGCAAAACATGCAAATATAGAAACACAGCCAACATCAATATAGAACAATAATATAAGTCAGTGAATTAGCTGTATCTAACCGGATATTACTCCATTGCCCTAGTTATTATTGGTCCTTGACTAAGCTAGCGGATGAATAACAACAGGACAAACGGATTGAGCGCAGTTATAAGAGTAAACGAAATAGTGACAAACCACCGAGTTTTGGCAGTCGCCAATCCATATATGTCCATTAACCCATACCACACCGACATCTGTACATCACATTACTATGACAATACAATTCTGCGATAACAGAGTGTTAAGGGTTAACAGCCGACATGTCGCAGAATCTGTGGCTTAATCTGTGTTGTGAATTATTTACAATATTAGGTCGAGGGACCGAATGCGAGACCAGCCACTGAGGATCCAAAACACAAGAACGTCAGAGGGAGGACGCTCTTAATAGATACACCTACTGAAATCACCTGGAGGCCTATTTTACACGAAAAATTCCACAAGTGGTACACTGGCTCATGCGGGAATCCATTCTGGGTCCTCCGGTTTCAAGTCCCACAACTAACAACTGCACTTACAACTCGGTATCATGACACTTGTTTTCTAAAGTCTATTACTAACGACATCCCAACGAGCATTAAAGTTATTATTACTACAGTTGTTATTATTAGGTTACTGTTATTACTCTCATTACTGTTATTACTGCCATTGTTACAGTTGTTCCTGCTAGTACTGTATGTTTTCTATGCTATGTAAATTTTTAATGTGTATTCTTCATTGATGTAAAGTGTGTTAGACAGCGTTGCTAATATTGCACTTTAAATCAAATATATTTCATTTCATTTCATATATTTCATTTCATTTCATTTCATGACTCAGTCCAAATGGCATCGACAACTCGAAAAACTGACCCAAATAACAGTTGTAACGTAGGCCGTTTTTAGCCGCGTAAAAATCCAGGGTACAATCGCTGCTGTCGCCTGCGCCCATATTTTCTTGGTCGTCGCTCCAAAATTGGTTGGTCGTCTCGTATCCTGGTAGTTGGTCTCGTTCGCTGGATGGATTGGCCACACGCGGTCTGTTGCATCTATGGCCGGTCGTAGCTGGGGTGTCCAAGTCTTCATCGACCGAATTTCCAGAGATAATAATGGAATTTTCCGCGCTATTTGGACTGCCATCGCTACATAAAAATCAGGCATTATACATTATAATAAAAATAATAATAAAAATACATATATTTTAGAGCACTCCTTAGTAACACCGAAGTATGACAGAAGACACTTTATAATAATTATACAAGCGGGTAACGATACACTATGTACTTATAATCCAGATATATAAATACACATATATGTATAATAATATAATAATAATAAAAAGCTTTATTTAGAGTGCCGTATTATCCCTTGGTCAATAATGACAAGATGATGTCGACGAAACCTTACAAAGTTACTAGCTAAAAACATAAAGTAATGACGTTACCCTATATACTCGCCTATAAGACGGTTTTTAAAGACAAAATTGCAATCCTTAAAGTCTACCCCTCGTCTTATAGGCGGGTCAATAAAAATAAAAAAATTTTGGGCAGTAAAAATATACTGATACGTAACTTCAGACGTCTTTCTGTTGCATTCTCTCTTCAGGTAATGACTCTTTTATGTAGACTATCGCCTTTTTTATTTGTGTATCTTAAAATTTTAGTGTTTTTTTGCAATAAAAATTAAAAGCTGTATGTGGGTGAATCGTTGGTATAAAAGCATGGCATCCTCGAGTGATTACATAAGGTAAATTTCCCATCCAAATCATAATGGCGGCCGATCGCCGTGAATGACTGAAGAAAGGGTCAGCACCCTCAAACTCCACCCTCGACGTATAGGCGGGTCAAGAGCAAAACCACGATTTCGCCAGCCAAAGACTTATAGGCGGATCGACTTATAGGCGAGTATATACAGTATGTGCAATTTTGGGAGTACTGCTATGCCTATTGGTGCTTTTACACTTGAATAAACTTGTACAATATACCCACACTTACGCTGATGACTACATTGAATTATGAATAATTACATGTAAGCATCAGAATTAATATAAAAATACACACTGATACGCGTAGATATAAAGTTAGCCTCATTAGTCTGATGATCAATAAGGAATCGATTACTATAAGAAGATACAGATTTCAGGCTGTGCATAAAATCTCAAATACATTAAAGAGCATCGCAAAAGTTTTTCAGATTACGGCTATAAATTCTTACATTAGTTCACAAATCGCTGCAGCCAACCAGTCAAATTGTGCCCCAAAACCTAAATCACGGTTGATTACATTTGTAATTGTTAAAAGCACCACGTTTTACTGTTCATATAAATGAATGTATGGATCCAAAGACCACATAGTTTTTATTTAAGGCATTAGCCCATAACTGACTCAAGGTAAATCTGCATTGATGAACAAATAAGATAGGGCATATTAAGACATATTTAATTCATTACTAAACTGCAGACGTACCTAGAAGCAGAGGAGCATTTTTTCTTACAAGTTCGTTTGCGAGGAGACCGTTGTTCATGTGGAGAGCCACGGAGCTGATGAGCATCATTAACGCCGATGTCATCGGGCTCTTCTTGAGTTAGACAAGATGCCGTATGCGCTAAAATGAATGCGTCAGTAAAATTTATAATTCAGTATAATTTATAGCACATCCATCAGTACTGTGTTTCCCCTATACCAGAGCGTTTTCATTAAATTGGGCAGAGTTAGGCCAAGGACTAGCGTTAGATCTGTTGTCTGCTGGTGTCAGGTGCGGGTGGATCGCACTAGTTCACTGCGCCCATAAATGATAATGTTGTATCTGTAATCCTGAATCCTATCATAATAATAATAGTTGATAGTAATGAGTCTTTGATTGTTTAGTCACGGCGATTCTAAATCGAAACTAAGCCGTATCACACCTCGAGCTCTCGAGCAAAACTCTCCTTTTGCAGTGTCGGCTTTACACCCAGTGCCAGGGCAATATTGTTCGTGTACGCATAGTAAATGGTTCATCCAGTCCGAGAATGATGTAAACATTGTCAGTCGCATCTGTCGACGCCATTCGTCGAAAGAATCCCCGATGAGAATTCGAAATATTTCCGACAACTTACGCCGTTCGGCCGCCATGACACTAATGACATCCAGTTGGAAGCACCCAAGCAGAGTTACACATTTCGAGTTTACAAAATAGGTCTGTCTCAGTTTTTTGGAGGGGTGATTCCGGGACTTTCGATTTTGTAGTTATTTCATTGGTTAAAAAACTATGTACAGTATGGATAAGGGACTATCCAGTATACCCAATGTCACCTGAAAAAATAAATACCCGTGATTTATATTCCCGATTCGTACATATTCAGTTTAATATAACCATTAAGATATCGCGTAGTTTAGACGGTAATTCGTTGTAATTGTTCCATAGATCACTTGCTTAGTGTAATCGCCATCGCCACCGCCATCATCATCAGTCAAGTCAATTTCAATGACTTGCATTTTCGTTTTTATAGTGTTTAAATTTATTAAGCTTTGCGGATGGATTCAGTAGACAAGCGGTCTCCTGTTGACTTCCCTAACTCATTCAAGTTTCATCAAATCATCACCACTCACATCTGACTCCAAACTGGATCCTCTATCGACCTCTTGTTTATTCCTGAGGACATGCATACTAACCAGCACAGAAATATTTTCAACCCCACGCACGCCGACGTCACCCCGAACAACATTACTTATGTTACCATAATTCGAAACCGAAAAAAACACCTGGGCAACTAATAGTGAAGAAGAACCTTATGAAATTTAATAAAAAACAGTTCCTATATACCGCCTCTATTAATGACTTCAATCCGCCAATACTATCATCCACTGTGAACCAGCAAGCCCATTACATAGAAACACAAATTAAAAACATGGTAAACTACCACGCTCCCTTCAAAACTATTCGCCTAAGACCAACCAGAAAACCATGGATGACACCGGATATAATGAAAATTATCTCTGCCAAAAATCGCTATTCACATATCTAGTTGATACATCAAATCATTACTGGAATGCCTATTAGGAATTTCTACAAAATGTGATGAAACAAATAAAAATAGCCAAAAAGTTCTACTAAAACCTAATTAACAACGCACAGGAAAACAACTAGGATATTATTAATGAAATACCTAATAAAAATAAGAAATTACAAAATATAATTGCACTAATATACAAAAACAATACCATTACCGAACCTATTGATATAGTTAACTCTCTAAATCATTTTTCACTAACATTGGCACACGAATTAACATTACACAAAAATCGCTAAAAGCTTTTAATTCTTTTAAAGTGACATTTGATAAACACAATAATGATGGATTCTAATTTGGCCATATAACTTACACCGACACAAAAAGTTATCGTCTCTCTTAAAAATAACAAAAGAGGTGGAAAATCATAAATACCAGCCATTATCTACAAACTACTAATTCCATTCATTACTCATCAATTACTAACCTAATAAATATTATTATTTATACTGATGCATTTACTAATATCTAGAAGGTAGCCGTAGTAACACTTGTTCGTAAACCTGGAGATCAAACTAATCCATCTAAAAAAAACCCTGTAGCTGAGATGGGAATATGTATAGGTTTTTTTCTGTACATTTCTCTTCAGCTCTTCATAGAACTGCATTGGCTACTCCTATTATCACCACCTTCGCGTAGTATACATTAAAATAGCACTTTCGCGATAAATTGCGCCAGACTTATTACAGTCTCATCTTTCACTCTTTAGAGTACGGTGTTTGAATGAAAGGGGTCTATCTTCAAAACCTCAGTAGGAATTCGATCGCAAACACACCGACCCAGCCAATCACCAGAGGGCAGGATTGCAACTTGTTACAATGATTACATTAGACGTTCTGTCCGGCTGCATGAATAAAATTTACTTGGGTGACGTTTCATCTTAATTAACACTTTAAATTAATTTTGTATCATTATTTCATTAACTTACATTGTGTTAATCAATATCCACTCACCCACGCCTCGTACCACGTGCGCCAATGTTCGTCAGTGGCCCTTTGTCTTTATTCAGCAGTTTAAAATACTTATTGGTTGGCCGACTATATAGTATCAGCTAGCTAAAGGACTTGTTACAAAAGATTCAAGCTTGGAAGCATTCTAAAAATCAATAAAAAAGCGTATCCAAGTATATAGGACATATAGGACTCATGGAATACAGACGTGTTAATCACATGCCATCAAATGACCATGACCTTAGTCAATGTAAGTTAAATGAGAACGATAAAAACAAATTTCGTGCATTATTAGACAGAAATTGATCAGTGTTTTCGACAAACGAGTAGGGTCAGTCATCAACTTCGTAACAACATAGAATTCTGACAACAGACGACACACCCATTCGTCCGCAACCATATCGTTTCCCCCCCCCCCCCGATATACAACGTCAGATGGAAATCCAGATTAGTAAATTATTGGAAGCTGGGATAATCGGAGAGAGCGACTCTGACTGGTGCTTACCAGTGGTCATGGTTAAAAAGCCTGACAATACCTATCGTATGGCAATAGACTATAGGAAATTAAATAGTGTCACAAAGCCTATATTTTATCCCACGCCTAGATGATGTCACAGACGCCATATCCGAAAATAATGCTACCATCTTTTCTACCTTAGATTTAGACTCGGCCTTTTATCAGATAAAGCTCGCACCGAACTCACAACACAAATCCGTCTTCATTACTCACAACTCCGTGTATAAGTGGTGATGCCTAATGGCCTTAAAAACGCTTCCTTCTAGTTTCAAACGATTAATTATAATTTTCTCAGGGGTCTTACAGGCAAGAATGTGTTTGTCTACATTTATGACCTATTGATTATGTTACATTTCCAGTCACATGCACGTCACTTACAAGAAGTTTTCTCCCGACTGAAAAATGCTGGCCTTACATTTAAGCCAGAGAAGTGTATTTTTTTCACACAGAACTCCCTTTTTAGCTCACATTTTATCTGGTTCCGGTTTATCGGTATATCCCTCTAAAGTAAAAGCCGTGACCAACTACCCTAGACCGAAAACTGTAAAGCAAGTTAGAAGCTTTCTTGGACAAACCAACTATTATAGATAGTTTGTTAAAGATTACTCTAAAGCCATTCTTCCCCTCACTAACATTTTACATAAAGACACGCGATTCAAGTGGTTAAAAGAGTGCCAAGATGCCTATGATTCTCTCAAAGTCATGCTGACCACCGCCCCAATTTTAGCCCACCCTAAACTAGATCTTCCTTACCAAATTTCTACGGATTTGTCAGATTTCACGCTCGGCTACGTCTCGACCCAGGAAATTGATGGCAAAATTCACCCTATCGCATATGGCGGACGGTCGTTACATCCATTTGAAAAACGATGGAGTACTATAGAAAGAATGTTTATCAAATCAAAAAGGCTGCAGGGGGACATTTCGGTTTACAAAAGACATAATTATGCAAGTATTTCCGGTCGAAAATGTACTAACATATATCCAATTATATCTCAAGTTACGAAGCCTGCCTAAGAGGTAAGCGTAACTTCCATCCCAACCCTGCTCCACAGGACCCCTTTTCCATAGTTAACACCTTTTCACGTTGGCACATAGATTTTATTGGACCTTCACTCAAATCTGTCACATATTCGCATATTTTGGAATAAGTTGAAATCCAGATGGATGAAGGCTGTATAGTGTGTATAAAACTCAGCTAATCGCAACCTAAAATTATTTTCTATATTATCATGATTTCTGATTTCCCGCCAATATACCAATGCTGTCAATATTCACATGGCCACGCCCCGTAACACGTGCGCCAATGTTCGCCAGTGGCCCGCTGTCTTTATTGAGCATCATGACATACTTATTGGTTGGCTGACTATATATTATCCTCTAACTTGCTCCGCTAAAGGACTTTTTACAAGAGATTCGAAATTGGAAATACGGAATTCTGAAAATAATCAATAAAAAAGCGTATTCAAGTATATAGGACATGCGTTTCTTTTGTATATTGAACTGTAGCATTAAAGATGGAATAATCCCTAACAGAACCACACTTCAAGGGATGCCAAGATCGCCCATGCCCACATGGGTTTAAGGCGTTTTTCCAATCAAACAACGTCACACGCGCGCGAGAATTGATCCAGGCACCCCTGGATTCATTGCCAAACGCTCTAAGCACTGCCTGTCACCTGCCCTGGCACTGTACTAGCGTGGTGGAAATACATTTCGTTTCGATTATCTCAAATGAAGTTATATAAATGCGTTAAAATTAACTCGTAAACCCAGCAGAAACTAATTTTGATACAATACTTTACATTTATTAGCACGTGGCATTGTTATAACCGAAGTGACGGAATTGCGTCAGTAAGCGGAACGTACTAGAAAGGTTGATTTTATGGTATTATCAATATTTTGCGTTCATTAGGTATATTTTTAGTGAAAATACTGCATATTCATATGCAAATATAATTTTACCTTTTGAAAAGTTGGTGTTGGTTCTGCCGAGTGAACCGAATAGACGCCAACTACGAACCCAAACACATCATCCATTCAATTAGGCGACACACACCATCCGATCGATGAGCGATTTCAGGAGTCTAAAATTAACTTAGGCATGACAGCACACCGTGCTATATATTTGACACCCTGGACAACCGTATGACTATTCAAGAGAAAATGAAATTTATTAATCCAACATGAAAAAACAAATGTACCATTCACATTAAACGAATTTATTGAAATTTAGAGTGTGATACCTACTACTCCTCTTATTATTGTGGCTGCAGTCAGTTTAACAATGTAAAACATGGCAATATATGCTGTCAGGATATTTTCCCATTTCAAAATCTGGATAGTGACGATTTTAACTAATCAGTAATATTGAATTTGAAGGAATCGATATCTGACACACACAAAACATGTTCAACCTCTGTTTTTGAGCGACGTCACGGTGTGTGAAATAATAGAAAAGCAAACCAATGGCATATTAAAACTTCTTCTGGTAACGACGGCATAAGCACACATCTAACAAAGAAATCCATCAATTGCATTGCCAAACCCCCGAGTCATATATTAAAGAAATGCTACGGATTCGGTATATTCAAAGATAATGGAAAGTTGGCGAAGTAATGCCACTATACAAAGCTGGTGACCATAAACATGATACTAAAGACCTGTTTGCTTTTACCACAATCTTCCAAACTCGTACATAAAGATTTTGTCAGAGCATTGTGGAATTTATTGAAGCTAACGCGATACTCTATCATGGTCAATACGCATTTGGGCAGAAGATCTCAAGGTCAGCTTCTAACTGAATTACTCGGGGAAATATGAAATATATGCATATCGGGGTTTTTGGTCGATTTGAAGAAAGCGCTCGATACAATTAACAATGATAATTATTCTGATTAGAAATTGAATGACATTCATAATACATTGTATTAACATTATACAAAAGGATCCAGGTGCATGATATCCAGTTTGAGCTCTAATGAACGCAGTGCTCCTGCATTAGGAGTATTAAAAATTCTGAATATATTTGTGAGATATGATACAGCACTAA
Source organism: Epimenia babai (assembly GCA_011762755.2). Classification (NCBI taxonomy): domain Eukaryota; kingdom Metazoa; phylum Mollusca; class Solenogastres; order Cavibelonia; family Epimeniidae; genus Epimenia; species Epimenia babai. The sequence continues at coordinate 13,923 of WURV02155798.1, forward strand.
TAATGTATCAAGTAAGTGAAAGTGAATTACCTCTTCACATACAAGTACTATTTAGTCAATCCACACATCGAAATTTAACATGAAACTTGAACAATATTTACATATTTAATGGCAACGATGGAAAAACTAAAGGTAAGTACGTAGCCTGACTATAAAACAGTTAAATGATGCGTGTTAAAGGCGTGGTTTTGAAACTTGAGAAGAAACAAGACTTGACCGCCAGGTAATATCAATTCTGTTTATTGTTATAGCCGCAAGTACACAGCGCAGCTGTTTGCACTCGCACTCGCTTCACCGTTAGCTCGATTTGTCGATTCATTTTCAGCAATGTAACTGCATACACGTTTTACTTCTTAGTAATAATGTAATAAAAGACTAATGTGGGCTCGTTTTTATTTTCATAATTAGAATTCACAATAAATAGCCTCGACTCACCTTATTACGATCACCTTTTAAATAAAGTATTCCGCAAAATTATATTTACGTCACTGCCGAATGGATGCACATCGTAATGATGACCTCGATATCATTTATATATATCGACGGTAAATGATGCATTTCATTTATTTTTCAGATTAGAAGCTTTGGATATCATGAGCATGCAGCGAACGGACCAGGTCGAATATCACAGGTCTCTAGCGTATATGCCGTCATATAAAGACAAACTCTAATACATGTGTGCCAATTGAATCACGCGATACTATAATATCAATAATAAATAATCATTTGAAGAAAAATACTACCAGCTTTATGATCAAGGGTAGACTATTGGTTATCCATAGTGCGGTCTGTATTTAAAATCCTTGTATTATCCTCCATAATGTTTTGTTTAGTATGCATGGCAGTAAGGAACGCAACTAAAGATGTGCTGTAAATCACCACTTTATTATACCTGATAAGCGCCATGTTTCAGATATGTGTCATCAGTATACACTATATTGCCAATAACTGAGAGTGATTTTCCTTTTGCAGGTATATCACATATATACGGATTACGTCAGCCCCAGATACTCCGAGGTACCAACGTTGCTCGAAGCATGGATCGGCGAGCCGACTCTAAGTTACCAGAACGACTAACCGATCAGGATGTTATTGACTTCACCATCATTGTCGGTGGGTCGCGGAAAGACGCCGACTTATTAGTCGTCTCCCGTGATTTCTCACACGCAGTAAGTAAGAGGAACCCCGATACTGGAACTACTCAATGGATCTGCAGTGTCCATAATAAGACGTCCAAGTGCGGGGCCACGGTTTCTCAAAAATGGGAACTTCCGAATTAGGTGAGAACATGATTTATTACTATGTTTAACAGGCATGCCCAATTAAGATACTTCCCATTTTTCCTGTTATAAATAATTCATAATTATGTTACAGGTACTGAGATTCACTCTTCTGAACCCGCAAAATACCCGCGAACCGGTGCGGTCTTTTCATTTAGGAAAATTATATAATTCTGGTGTGTTAATTTTTGTAATAATCAATAACATCGTGTATATTTTGGTGCGATATTCTCGTTAATATATTGCTTTTTGATTGTGTTGTTTTCCTCAATATATTACGCATAAGTGATTGTATATATACGGGCGATTTTGTTATATTACGTTACTGTTGCTATATGCACTATATGTACTATTAATACATTCGTTGAAATAGTCTAATAACGAATAGCTCCTGGCTTCTTTCTTGTGTATTTATCGATCGAACGTCGGGTTCTGGTAGGGGAGAAGTTTACTAAAACAATGTTGTAACAAGTATTAATCTCACACTTTGGAGGACGTTTGGGTAATGGAGCGTTTTGATATGGGGACGTATGGGTATGGGAGCGTTTTGGTAGGGGACGTTTTGACTGTAAATCCTCAACATTACCATGCCTCGTTGAACTGACAGTAAATTGAGTTACAAAACTTAAAACCGAAGATATGGTGTTCCGCACTCCTAATGATTTAATATTCGTAAATTTATTTTAACAAGTTCATAGTACCAAGATTGGCATCATTTACATACTATACTTTGACTAACCTATCAGAGTCTCGGATATGTAATCACTTTAATCGAAGTTGTGCATCGAGCGCATGGACCCGGCGTCCAAAGCTCACAGGCTTTAGCAGCTGAATTGCATTTTTAGCTACTACTCATTGTTTACGGAGTATATGGTCCTGGGGAAATCTATGGCCCTTTACATTGGTGCATCCAGGAACGGAACATTGTTAAATTTAATATCAACAAAAGGTTAGTGCAGACAAAAACAATAACAAATCCCCAACCAACAAAAGTCACTTCCGGGCCTTAAGCAGAGGCATGTCACTTGTGTATATACCAACTAACCAGAATTCACTGAAATTGGTGAAAAATTGGAGACCTGCCGCGACAAACGAAATTATCTCGCTTAATCATATCGAGTAAAAAAACTACTGCAACTGATTTCTGAACCTAAGAAAAACGCTGCGTTTCATATTCGCTGTATTACGATAACGAAATCGACTACACCCAACACCCGGACCTGTGATATATAATAATAATAATAATAATAATAATAATAATAATAATAATAATAATAATAATAATAATAATAATAATAATGACGAT
>WURV02155809.1:0-16507 GCA_011762755.2 Epimenia babai
ATAGTCGTATGTGACTGTACGTTGAGTATTGAGTGTGTACAGCTGGAATTTTGGTTAAGGTATTTGAAAACTGTGTGAATAGTTTTACAAACCTTCCCGGGGATCAGTCTCTCCCTTTGTCTTACTAAATTTCCTCTATATAGACCTCTCCTATAAGAATGTTCTGTTTTTAATTTTCGATTCGTTTGACTGCCTGCTGCAATATCCATGCTATGAGTGCGAGGATCGCTTAAAAGTCCATCTCTATGCATCCAGTTTTTCGTGTTACTGATTGTATGCACTATTGGGTTTCCATTACCATGTGGGGTCATTCGCGTAGAGAACTCACCACCACCGCCGGCTAAACACGGGGAGAAGTGTCGAGGAGAGCACGCAGAAATCTGCACACCAGGCCTCGTTTGTCTTCATTGCGACTTAGACGCAATCTCTTCTGTTGCCGTCTGTCGTAAAGGTCAGTGTATAGGTCGCATCGCTAAATTTTTGGCATTTCAATGAATACTGTAATCCATTAAATGGAAAAGACTGAATAAATCAAATCTTTATTTAGTAAAGTGATCAAAGCAGTTCTACAGTTTGTTAATATCAACAAACAGTCTTCAATGATTATTTATATATTTCAAGAAAGCATATCCTGCAATGGAAAACTGTTACGTAAAATATCGGATCGGCGCTGGAAATGTTCCATATTTTATTTACCAACGAAAACGTTAAACACACTAAAGACATTCGTTGCAAATTTTAGGATATTTCACATAGTAATTCGAGACTTTTCGCCAATTCCATCATTAAAATCGCCAGAAAAATAGAATGGATTTTAAAAATTTTGGATTTTGACATGAACAAGTTAGATACTGAAATCTAAACGGCCGGCTGTTACCGCGCTAAAATAGTTTCAAAATGCTTTCGCCAATGGTTAATTGGACGATACTGAATTGATGTCATAAATTCCCTCAGTTTTGCATATTAAAGAAACAGATTTCTTAATCTCTTTCGAGGAATTTTTTTATTTTAATTTTTTTTCATTCATTCTCATCGAGAACAATGGCGTCATGGACTGAGGCGAGAATCCCAGTGTTATCAAAACTAAAAATGATGAAATTACGGTATACTGACTTATAGTTATACTATAGTGATTGTGCAAGGGCAAAAATCAACAAAAACAAGAAGTTCACCGCTCATAGGATGGCGGTTGCATTCGAGGAAATTCTTTGTGATCAATAGGTTTTGCAGAAATCAAGAATCGTGGATGATGATTCATCTGAAAAAGCTCTTCCTTATTAAAGGAGAACACGTCATAAAAAATTTGCATGCTCCCAGCTAACATGCGACTGCAGCAACGTAATGTCAAAAAATTTTCGATTTAACCCTTACAGTGCTGATTATCTACTGTTACATATGTTTAGCACAACTATAGTTGGGACTAGCACTTTAAGGGTTAATATTCTCCAGAGAAGGTTGTCGGGTTTTAAAATGTCTGAGCATTGAGAATCACGATGTGAATAATATGTTGCTCAAACCACGGCTGATAGTGGAAGCATTACACGCCACGGCTATTCACTTTTTACCGCATTGGTTGCCGGAGTTTTTTGGTGATATAAAAGGGATAAAAATAGCAACGTATACCTTTTGAAGGGCATTTATATATATAATCACATAAATTATTTGTCAAAGAACAGTGGTTGATCAAAAATATACTACGCGTGGCAGTGACAGATATTGTCTATGTTCTTTTTCAGAGTCGAAACCTATGGCCGGATATGGAACAGGCAGTAAGTATTCGGTCAACTTAATGAACAAATGTATGGAATACTAGTAGGCTGAGATATTGTTAAATATTACTAATTTACTCAACAAACCTAGGCTGTGGTTAGTCATAGGTCGCGGAATGCATTCAGTCCGATTTATTATGATAGAAAATTAGTTGCTCCTCGTGATTAAACTTCGTTTATTCACGCCTGTAGTTCTGAAGGCACTCTGTCTCTTGTTGCTGCATAGCGCAGACTTGTATTCTCAAAAAGATGTTGAATACCGAAATGCGTAGAAGAATGTACCATTGTTGGTAGAGCACCAAACTGGGTATCCGAGGATCGTGGTTTTAGAACCCAATAGAAGGAAGGTGATCTGGGCATTTCCTTGTTGCCTAACTTCCGCCTATCGCAATGCATGTGTAAAATTTATGTTTTATTGCAGTCCTCCCTGCGCCGACCTTACTCTATGTTATAATCGTATTATAATCGGCGTTCAAGTATCTCATTATTCAGGCGAATAAGTAATTTCAGAGAAGCCGCTGCAAAATTACTGAAATCTCTCTAAGCACGTCGTATTGCCGGACATTCCTTGCCATTTTTATTTTTTGTGGTTATTACCATTCGTGCGTTGGCAAGGGTGTCTTATGAACATTCATACTTTCAGTTTACCTGCCTTCTGTTCGATAGATGGAACCTACGACGACATCTGTGAGTCCCAAGCTGACTGCGGGGTCACCTTGACATGCCAAAAGTCAGACGATTGCACGTATGGAAGCTGCAAATGTGGAGACGGCTTCGTGTACAGTGGTGCAGAGGGGTCGTGCATAGGTCTGTTACATTAACCGCCACGGTAAAGTAGGTCACATTCCTTGAGTATTACAAACGGAATGCACCGTTATCATCAATGTATTAACCCGTAAAATTCTTTTCTATTTTTGACGTTTTTCTTTCGCTATTGCAAATACCTTATTGGCTTTTATTTTCTGATCGGAAAGCACTCAAAACGATCGTATATCACACCAATGAAAACCACCAGTACTTTTCTCGCGGCTTTTCTTTAGCTCTTATGACAAAGATCGAAACAAAGAGGAGGTAATTAGTTCAGGATATCCGCAATTATACCTATACCTATCGCCCCCATTGCAACAGTTTGCGAATGAGTAGAGCGTGGGCTGAGAGTAGCAAGCGGCTATCTGCATCTCAATTCGTAGCCCATTCTTTTTCCCAACCACATGCCAACATAGTTGATAGCTGCTCATTATTCTCGACATATAACCCAATAGTATTCACACATGAATTGTATCTAACAAAACTATGGTAGTACCTTTTGATGATAATGTTTCAGCGGCGTCTCCAGTTGTCCGCTTGAGCGTGGGGGAACCTTGCTCGACGAGCGATTTAACTCGCATCTGCGTAAATTCATCCATTTGCTCAATGTGCCCATCCATGACTTCATTCACGTGTATCGGAAACCACATGACGTACAAAACTGTTGACGTCACACCGACGTTAAAACCAGTGACGGGACAGATAGCCGTCAGTCCCGCTGTGTACGTTGTAATACCCATCGGATTAGTTTTGATAGCTGGGCTAGTACTCTTTATTGTACGAAAGCGGTCTAGATCGCAACGAGGCCTAGATTTCACGACACTGGAAACAGAACCGTCTTTTGAAAGTCAATATTCCATCAATTGAAAGTTTCATCGTTTCACTGATGATTGTAACATAAAACAGCCATTAAATTAAAATAAAAAAAAAATTTATTTACCACCTGGACCATCGGCAATGATGCTGTCAGGTGGTTTACAATGATGGAAATACGGCAAAACGCTAAAAGAGTCATTGAAAAGGAAAAAGATACCCCATGATTTAAAATTAGCAATGAATAATAAATAGTAAGTATACATATGACAGTAACATATAAAACTACATAATATCCAGACTTATTTTATAATAATATCCATACAAATTAAAACCTAATATCCATGCAAATTACCGTACAAATTACAATGACTAGTGTATATGCGAAATTTAAGTGCGAAAGAAAAAAGGATTAAGTATACGCCGAAATAAAAAAGGTGTGTTTTTAACTTGGATTTGAACTCGGTGAACGTAGACTCAGATCATAATGACATAGTAAGTTAAAGCTTCGACGAGATGCTTTAACACGTTTGCTGCAAAAGTTTACTTGGCAAAGACCGCATAGATGACAATGTTGTACCAACGGAAATCGATTGCGAACGGCGCGATAGATATGACGGAAGCCACCGGAGAACATTCCCGTGTACACTTATACTGCAGCGATACGCAAGACGATTAAGAAGGATCGTGTGGTCAACCGTGCCATAAGTCGCAGATAGGTCGGGTAAGACAACAGCAACGGGAGTGCAAGATGAGTCGGACATACGTAGAATACTGTTGTGGACTCGTAGAGGCGGTCTCCGTCGAACAGTGTTGGCGATACGCAGACTGGTATACATTAACTATATGATTACTTCCAAGATAGGATGTAAGTTGCTCAAACACTGCCCTCTGTCAGTTGGGATAAACGCGCAAGAGTAGAAACAGGACGGTAAATGGAAAAGAGACTTACATCAAGATCCTGCTCTTTCAAAAGCGGATAAACAATCACCGTATTCCATTCATCCGGGAATAGGCAGACGAGGGACAAGTTTTTATAATATCTGTAATGGGATAGAGCACCTGTGTAGCAGCCATTTAGAAATAGGGTCAAGACACCTAGATTTGTCCGAGTTAAGAAAGCGAGAAACGTCATTACATGAAACATTACTGAACTTAACAAATCAGCAAGATGATTTGGCGGCATTGTCGATGGTGGTCATTGGATCAACAGCCGGTATATTGTCCCTAATGGCGTTATCATCAGAAATCAACATCGATATTCTTATTGTTCGTGTATGTAATTGTATTGGATATTGTAGTTGAAGGTGAGACGGCAAGATCACCGTTCACCGCGAAGTGATCCGACACAAAAAGATTTTGAGTCGAGATAGACGTGACAAGGTTAGATGTCGAACGTGTTCTGAGCTGTGATTCTCGACATGTACATTTAAGTCACCTGTGATCAATAGCTCAGTATCGGAGGATATAACGAAATAACGATATTCACCAAACTCATCAAGAAATTTTGCAGTGCGCTCCTCGTGTTGTATATCACACACGCATGAAGTTTATTGTTCATGCCATTTCACTAAATTCAAAAATGGTGAATATTAGCGAATTCACTTGAGTTACGAAACCTGTCGGAGAATATAATAGCAGTTCCATCGCTCGCAGATCTCTGCGAGGTGAGCTGACACACGAGTAACCAGGTGGTTAGAGTTCTTGCAATACCAAATCATCACCGCTGGTCGGTTTACAGGGCAAAATATATATTGCCAATAATTAACAAAAGGAAATATTTCCTTTGTTACACTCGTTAAAACTAAAAACTTTTAAAGAACGGGAAATCATTTTCGAGGTACTTTTATATCACCCTATCAACAAGACAATCAAATTACATTTGACTATATCAGGACACCCCAAATGAAATCTTGAAATAAATAAATAATAATAAATATTCTAAAATGTTATTGCAGGAAACATTACGGACAATTTGTAGAACCAAAAATGTCTCGCATAAATATCTACATATATCTACATATATATACATAATATGTATATACATGGGATAGTCTGGGGGCATGCAAAAATTGATGTAGGCAGAGGTGGTTTGTAGATAATCATAATCTTATTTTACAAGAGCTAAACGTCGTTAATCGTAGCTTAATTTGTATACCACGGAAAATCTACGCAAGCACATCCGATATCCATGTTAAGCTTAATCTATAGCTACCCATAGTCTAATAGCAGGCGCTTGAGCGTAGTAACGACATGACTTCAAAATGACAGCTTCTCATGCCGCCATTCTGGAAAAAAATCGGCTGTCTTGCATGCAATTTAGCCGACTTGTGCCAAACTATAACTATGACAATAAGTCACTATATATGTATTCTTGTTTGATTTCGTTGTTGCACTTTAACTAGCTCCGAGATTCTACAATATTCAGCAAATTTAAAAAACGATGATCCATCTAAGCGTGATAAATCTGTTAGTAATCATAGATAATCATAGTTTTATATTTGTAAGCATTAAAGATTATAAGCATAATACATGGGATTTTATGTTTTTTTTTCCGTATTTCTAAATCCGTTAGGTATACGCAAAAATTTTATTAAACCAAACGGCGTAAAAAGACCAGGTTTAAGAAATCCCATTGGTGGCTATTGGTATCTGGTTGCCTATAACCAGATCATTGTTCAATTAACAACTGACTCATGTAAAGTTAAGATCGTGTATATAGGGAGGGACTCCATGATGCGGTTTTCTGATTTTATTTTCTGAGAGCGCTTTAATTTCTTCATGATTGCGATCCTCAAATGCCGATGTGCATTGGCTAAGCCCAGTAACTGTTAGATGGCGTCAGTCAAAAAAAACCCGTATTATCCCGAAAATCCAACGTCAGTTCATCAGCGTGGAAATTGTTATTATTCTAGCTAAAATAAAAAGTTTTTTCCTTTCTAAAGCGTATACACAGCGTTGTAATGGAAATATTTAGCACACAGTACACATATTCATATACATATACTGATATAATCTGAAAGTGAATGCGGGAGATGTTGGACATACTGTACAAGCGTCCTTCTTGCAAATTTACGATGTGAATAAAATAAAAAACTACACATAAGCATGTGATACTGACCATATATGGCAATATACTACTATATATTGCTGTAAAATCACTTGAATACATACGTGCAGACATAAAATGGCCTGGAAAATACAGTTGCCTCATCAACAATCAAAGAGTATAATACAGTATTTAATACATCACAACCAAAAGATCAACGTCGCTATAAATAGCGATATATATATATATCATCATCTTTCTTATCAGGTATACAAAAAACATACAGCACATTAGTTTCAACTAATAGCTATATATATTCGTGTGTGTGTGTGTGTGTGTGTCATACTTGTGACGAATAATTTTTCTATGGGTATCGATAAAGGAATGGCACGCCGACCTAATCACGTCGACAAAACGGGCAAAAATCATTAGTCCATCCATTAACCTCACTTCACACAAAGCCCTTGGTTAGTAAATATGCAATTAAATGGAGTTTCGTCGTTTGACTAAAGTATGAAAAACCATTTAAAAACGTGCTATAGTCATCAATATATTGGGAAGAATACGATAAGAAAAAAGCGCAAGCTCGCCATTTCAATTAAAGATCGATAAGAACGTAAGCGTTTCCAACAAAAATCGTCAAATTATTTAAATTATTGGTCCGATTTACACCGGTTAATCTTATAACTCGAGTAATAAGATATCTTGCATAGTGTTTATAAGAGCAAACTTTTCCATTCGCTTTGATCAATTAAGCAAGCAACGCTACCAAAGCCTTCAAAAAATCTTTAACCTAAATCTATACATTTTATTGTCAAAGTTACATCACCGTATTGTCTCAATAGCATATTATTATAAACATACAAAAATAACATAATTCTGTCATGCTTATGTACGAATCGCCATGGCTATTTCAATACGATACAACGAAATAAAAAAGTCTTATAAGAGATAATAGATTACCAAAAGAATAATATATCAATCACTCTAACGATGAGATCCCAGAGAGTATAGCAACAAATTATTCAGGTAATATGACTATCAAGGTTGTAATCCTTGCTCATTTCTAAATTTATACAACAAATGAAAATCTCAGTTTGTTTATGCTTTATGAATGTTCGATCATTGCGATTAGATGCTCGATCCGTATACACGGCTTTCGCCTCACAGTACCGTTGATCGGGTGAATCGATCGCTCGACCGCGTAAATATTGGTAAATTAAGGTGATAAAATAATACGTATATGTGCAAAGAATTAAAATTAACAGCATGTAATTGCAGACTACGAACATAAGAGTAAGGATATTAAACCTAGTTCTTGTTTACAAAAAACAACTCAACAATTCTGCACGATGACCAAGATATTAGGTAGATTTGATCACTATTCATTTTTAGCGTTGGTTGAGCTACGTCTGACCGTCAGTAAGTGAGTCTATATGAAATGTAGTTACGAATTTATAAACAGTCCTGACAATTTTAAAAATACCGCAAACGCGTAAACCCAATACAGTTTGTCGTCATGAATATTTACTAAATGCGTTACAGTTGTTAATTGCTTGTATCACAGGTCACATAATTGGTTTGTAAGGTATGCTGCACTTGTATAAAAAATTCATACAAGATTTGTATATTACAAAAGAGAAGCTCGTTTGCATTCGAGTGAAATATTTTCACAATATTATAATCGCGATTAATAAAATAACCAAAGTTTATTCCGTGACTTAACTTATGAGGTAAGCACAATAAACTAAATTATCTGAAAAATTTAATTCAAAATACAAAACGTGAACTTTCATGGCTATTTATATACTTTACGTCACAACGTGGCGTCGCAAGTTAACATCACAGATAACTTTATACATTATTACCAATAATCTGATTAATTATGTCAACGACCGCATATTCCAAAATTCCTCAACGAATTTCTTAATATAAGAGCATCTGGAGCATAATAAAAGATTATCGGCTAATCGCGGCCAAGAATAGTTAGCCGGAACTGCTTAGAAGCGAAAAGTTGAAGATAGATAACGACGGAGTGGTTGACGTCGAGAAGTCGGATCAAGTAGTCGTAATTCAGGGTAGCGACTCTGCCCGTGCATGGCGGTTTGCACAAAAGCGCGTTAAATTCTCTTATCAGAACATTCAACGATACCGGTAATGTGCAAATTACGTGCAACGCAGCCATCGGTAGCAAGAGAAGAATAGAATTTTTAGCGGATTCCATTTTGTCCTGTTTTTTATCTGTTTCGCTTGTTTGTACGTGTGTTAGTCGCGCGCGAGATTTTATCGATCTCCGAAAAGCGATGACGATAACGATAGACAGGATTACGAGTAGACTTCCGGGAAGAAAGCTGTAGAGTAACATAACGTAATATCTTTCGGCGTGTACTATTTTTCTATACGCAGAGTCTCGTCTCACTCCGCAGTTCATCCAACCATACCGCGGGTCTGACGACTTAGACGGGTTGTGATAGAAAAAAGGCGTAACTGCGCCGAAAAATGAACCGTACGTGGCGAATACGAGAACCGATACGACGGTACAGGCTATCCACGCAATTCTCCCGTTATTTTGAGACGCCATCTCTAGCGGAAATAACAAAGCGAGTAACTTTACGACGTGTGCAACGACCAACACCCACGCTGAACCTACAGTTCCCACATGTCCGATGTAGCTTGTAATACTACATAGCTTGGGTCCAGATTCGCTCAGTAGCATGCTAGTAGCAAATGGGAAATCTAGTAAAAAGAGGAATGGTCCGCAAATTAGATACAGCGTATCCATAATATTGATGAAAAATACGTAGACATATATAGGCGCCCGTCTGTGTAGCCCGCGGGCAATAATCGAAATGGCGCTGAAGAAGTTCCCGAATAACCCGAGAGTTGTCACAATCAAAGCTATAACGACCAAGTATCTCTTCCCGGCGTAATAGGCGAGAAAACGTGCGTATGAGACAGCAAAGAGTTTGGAGGTGTTAGTAACGGTTTCCAAGGATACGTTGTATGTGTCCTCGCTCGTCATTTTCATCAGGTTGTTTACTTTGAAAACAAAATTGTGAAGAATATCGCAACCGTTTCGTCCTTCACAATAAGACCTTTAATATATTACTTTATCTAACAATGCATGGCTACTTTAAATGTCTAAATTCGATAATTAATTTTGATTGTTATCTGAGTGCATGTCTCCTAATAACGAACTAGTAAATTTTAAAGAAGGACCATAATGCTGACATGTATATGTTTCTGTAACATAATATGGGAGATAATTATAAGGGGCTCTGACGATACTATACTCATCTAGAAAAAACCCCACTAATTCCGTTGTTCTTAGCCGACGTCTTATGAGTATCTTGCACAAAACAATTTAATGACAATCATTGATGTTTTTCTATCTCTTTATCTTCAACAATTAAGTTTGTTGCAGTGCGTATATTTAATTTAATTACTCATTTGCTATACACATAGCTCATCATTGCATGCTACTATTATCCTCTATCGATCAAGTGTTCAGCGGTGGTGTTCAAAATACAAAATACATGTTCATACGCTTCACTACTAATGTGCGTATATTGACGCCACAAACGTCATATAAACACACTGTTTTATGGCGCTCTATCATATATTCTCAGACGCGATGATATGAACCTCCGTTTCCCTTAATATATTGACTATACATAAGGCTACTTCATGATAGTGTATAGTAATTATTATTTAACCAGAGGACGGTAGATAACGATATGTTAGAGCGTTGCGAATGACGATACAAATAAGTCTTTCAAACCTAAAAGTTTAAATTCAAAGTACTAAAACGTGTCATTTTCCTTTTGTCGCAATGTTAACAGACGGTCTATAGCCCAGCTGTGTCGTGCCATTCAACTAGTGATGTTTATGTACAGTGGAATGGCGAAAAGATACCCCTATCAGTGTCCGACCATAGTACGACAAAGAGCGTGCATATCTACACTGCAACGGGTAAACCCACCCATGAGCCGACTTCAGTTGATAGCAATCTTAGGCAAAAACGACATAGTAAATGTTTTATCACTTTGGTGAGGAAATGTTTTCAATGTGTTTCCCGTCCGTATTTTAAGTCCGTTCGGTGTACGCGAAGGTTTTATTATACCTAATGGCGTAAAAGACCAATTTGTAAACCTTTCATTATTGGCTAGTCGTCTCTGGTTGTAGGTTTTAACTAAATAAATTTTCATGTAGAGAAGACCAGATCGTGGAAAATAGCGGGGGATAACTCTAGGCGGTTTTCTTGTTAACAGCCCCATAACACCCATATAATCGCAATCCTCACGCGTTTTGTGTAACATGTGTATTGTGCAGCCAAGTAACTGTTAGATCGCCTGACTGTAAAAAGCATCGCCATATCATACGGAAAATCCAACTTCTACTTCAATCGACCCGACGTTTAGGTTATTACCCTAACCCTGGTAAATATAAATTAAAGTTTGTCCAATGTATACACAACATTGTTGTGGAAATTTTAGTACACAATACACATATATCCAATATATACACACACTAATACAATTTGAAAGTGAAAACGGGAGATGTTGGACGCATTGTAAAACGTCCACTTTGTAAATTTATGTTCAAAATATAATCAAAACTACACCTAGACGTGTGATGCTGACAGTATATGCAAATGTTCACAGGATATAAAATCAATTGCATACGTATAGGAAAAGCGATTTATGGTTACGGAGACGAATAGCACTTCTGAAAAATACAGTTGTGTCATCAAAGAAAATTTTGGGGTATTATTCGACAGGCAGACATCATTGTTTGCAAAGTTTGCTTATAAAATGTTCGTAGATTGATGAGTTAAAAGATGTTAGGTTGATGTAAGGAGAGTTGATGAAAGGAAAAATTACTGAATACACAAATGCATTTCATATGTAATTTTTCTATTTATATTACTAGAGAAGTGACAGGTCGACGTAATAACGTCGTCATAGAGGGAAGAAATAGATCCGTGGTGCACTTTACTTTAAAAAAAGCCCGCACCGCTTCTGGTTAGAAATATGCGATCAAATAGTTTCGTCGTTCAAAAAAAACAACTTGCTATTCATTAATATTATGGGAAGCATACGACAGGCATAAAGCAAGTACACTGTTTCAATAAAAAACCAATAACCATACAATTTCTTACAAAAATCGTAAAATTTTTGTACCGCCTGACAAGCGTTCATCGTCCAAAATGTCTTTGTAGAAATAAAATATGTTGCATAGATCTGAAAACAACCTTTTCTATTCAAATTGATCCAATAAGCCTATTACAGCGACCCTACAAAAATTAATGCAAAAATGCAAAACATAAATCTATACATTCTATACATTTTATTAGCAATGTTACGCCGCCGTGGAGCCGCCATAGCATCTTATATGAAAAGTCCACCACGCACGAACCGCCACGGCTATTTCAATACGGTACAAGAAATTAAAAAAATATTCTGACTTTTAACATATAACAGATAACAATAATAAACAGATAAAGAGTAATCAGTCAGTCCATCTAAAGATTACTTATCACAAAACAATAAATTATGATGTTGGCCGACTTTTCGAAATTCCCAAGGCCAATCGAAATGTTCATGCTCAAAAAATTATCGTAGCATTTCCGACTCCACCATGATCTGTTTGTGCGGTACTCGATCGCAGCGATACTTTTTCGACTTTGACCAATCAAAATACCAGCGTGACGTATAAATCATTTATTATGCCTAGCCTGCAGCACGCATAAAAAGTCAATTGGACAATAAGAAAAGCCGAAATTCGACGATTTCTTTCATTCACAACCGTAAGTCAGTTTTTCACTGTCATTAATTTGCTTACTGAGAAGTACAAGGTGCTGACTAACACATTTTCTCACATTTCGGTATTTTTATTGTGATTTTCTCGTATCATCCATATCTTTCAGGTTATACGATACGAAACTCTAACTGCACATAAAATGGATTAAATCACTAAATCTTGGCACAATGACGAATAATTTAGATAGATCAGACCTATCCGGTACCTAACAGGTGGTGCTCGTGTAATTAAGTCTATATTTAGCTTACACCAAACTTTGACCTGCTCTAGGATCAATAAAGGAAAATGCTTCTTAATTCACAGTTCACGCATTAAACGCCATTAACGTAAAAGGTAAGGAGAGTTCCCCCAAATTTTCGATGAATGAGAATTTCACTTCAGTATGGAAAATATCTTCGGTAGAAAATTAAAATAAAACTGAAACCGTAGTAGTCTTTTTAACAAGATGAAAAAGGAGGAGGTAACCATTGTGGAAAATTAAGGTACGATGTACATCCGCTTTATTCTTTATCACCTAGCGTGGGTTCTGTTATATCTACCAGCCTCGACTGTTATTGATGATTTCCGCAATAATTACGTCACCACTCTTTGATCTTTATTGTTGTGATATATATTCTTATGACTGTTGTTCACTTACTACTGAACACCTGGTTGTATGGTATAGATTTGAGAGATTCTTCTACGTAGATTATCTTCATCAACCTAACGAAGCATATTACAGATATGCGAAAGCTCGGTTTTTACCATAGCACATTAGTCTCAAAAGGTGTTACCTCCACATTAGTTTCAAAAGGTGCTACCTTGGGTGAGTCATTATGCGATAGGTTCACTAAGCATGGATTATTTGCACCTTTTAGCGCGAGAAACAGGTTTGCGTTCCTCCATGAATATTGTAAAAGGCGTGTTACAGTGATATATAGCCAAATTTCTTAACCGTTTGATGAAGCAATTTTTCTCGCAATACAACAAACACCCGTACCACTGAAGTTTTGGGATACCTGAACGTAATTTGCTATTCGGGCCGCAGTAAATTAAAGGTATTTAAAGGCTGACCACGAATAAAAATAGATTATTAGATAAGAATCGGTTAAGGTGATCGTTGTTTAAGCCATTTCTTCTCCACTTTTAAGCAAAGACCCAGGACCCATCTCTTCTCTGAGTCACGTTAACTGGCTCACATTGTTATGCTGTGTGCTTAAATCCCTCCACTATATTTCTGAACTGTGAACCACTCTTAGAGCATGTTTTACGTGGCATAGTACGATATATTGAATAACCTATTTATTATTATTTTTATTAGTCTATGTGGTTAACACGACAGACGGATTAGTCTCAGTGATAAAACATCGTAGTGCTCTAACACTCCCAGAATCTGTGCAGACAGTAGACCTTCATCCAAACGCCTAAAGAGAGCCTAAATATGTAGCAAACTCCGTTGAGGCAATGGTAAAGTATATATATGACGAGATAATGTGACGCAAGATTCATAGAGACCACCCAGAAATTGTCTAAGACACTGCCACATCAGAGAGAACACGCCCCACACATAACCACACTGCAAGGGGTACTCACAAACACATGGGCGAATGGGTATAAGGCGTTTTTTGCCTATAAATCGCCACAAATAATATACTGGCTAGAGCGGGAATCGAACCAAGGATTTCTGCATTAAAAACAAAGGCTCTAACTACCTCGGTAACTGCCCCATCAAACTATAGCAGGGTGCTACCGTGCCAAAATTATTGCAAGACTTCATTGATGGGTATTTCTACGAACGATTGTTGACGCCATTGCTGATCTCAATAAGTGGATCTATTTGTAATTTAAAGTTTTTAAATTATAAACTCTTGAAAATCGAAAAATTTTGCCGTGTTTTTTGCTGTGCAAAGTTACTAAACAAGTCGTTACGCGTGCAATGTTCTGACATAAGACGTCACGTTATTGGTTGCCAAATTGTTGTCGTGAACTGGCCCGTAAAAGTGGCAGGAAATGACAGTTAATAGTGGTTAATATGTTATAATAAGTGTATATAACATAAAAACCTTATAGTCGATTTGTATGCTACCAAGATGGAAGCATGTTACATTCCAGTAATTTTAGAATATTATAATCGCAATAAATAAAAATAACAAGCTTTATTTAGCGAATTATTGACTCAAGAGACCAGCATAATCAAAATAATTCCAATTAATAAGTAATCTTCTGAAAAATTTACAGCCAATATATACAATGCACGACCCGTCACAGCTACATAAATATCGTACAACGTGGCGTCAAAAGGAAAAATAATAAATAAAAATAAACAAAAAAAGTTATAATAAATTATCACAGGTAACTTTATGATATATTATAAATTACCAATTAATTAAAGAATTTGTTCAAGGAATGTTCCTTAGACAATGTCAAGAATTTTAATCTCGTAGAAGCTGAAACAACATTAAATAGTATCTGTTAATTACGGCCAAGCATTGTTAGCCGAAACTGTTTAGAAGCGACCAGTTGAAGGTAGATAACGACGGAGTGGTTCACGTCGAGAAGTCGGATCAAGTAGTCGTAGTGTAGGGTAGAAACTCTCCCCGTGCACGGGGGTTTACACAAGAGATTATAAAATTCTCGAATCAGAACATTAAGCGATACCGGAAGTGTGCAAATCACGTGTAACGCAGCCATCGGCAACAGAAGAAGAATGGTGTTTTTAGCGGATTCCATTTTGTCTTGTTTTCTACCTGTTTCGGTGGATTGTACGTGTGTTAGTTTTGCCCGAGATTTTATTGAGCGACGAAAAGCGAGTACAATAGCAATAGACAGGACCACGAGGAGACTTCCCGGAAGGAAGCTGTAGAGTAACATAACGTAATATCTTTCGGCGTGTACTATTTTCTTATACGCAGGCACTCGATTAACTCCGCAATTCATCCAACCATACCGTGGGTCTGATGATTTAGACGGGTTGTGGAAAAAAACGGATGTGACTCCGCCAATAAATGAAGCGTAGGTGGTGAAAACAAGAACCGATACGACGGTACAGGCTATCCACGCGATTCTCCCGTTATTCTGAGACGCCATCTTTAGCGGAAATAGCAAAACGACTAACTTAACGACGTGCGCAACCACCAGAATCCACGCTGAACCCACAGTTCCCACATGTCCGATGTAGCTTGTAATACTGCACAGCATGGGTCCAGATTCGCTCAGTAGCATGCTAGTAGCAAATGGAAAATCTAGTAAAAAGAGGAATGGTCCGCAAATTAGATATAGCGTATCCATAATATTAATGAAAAATACATAAATATAAATAGGCGCCCGTCTGTGTAGACTGCGGGCAATAATCGAAATAGCGCTGAAGAAGTTCCCGAATAACCCGAGAGTTGTCACAATCAAAGCTATAACGACCAAGTATCTCTTCCCGGCGTAATAGGCGAGAAAACGTGCGTATGAGACAGCAAAGAGTTCGGGGTGGTTGGTCGCGGTTTCTGATGAAACGTTGTATGCGTCGTCACTCGTCATTGTTGGCATCAGGTTGTGACTTGTTGTACTTTAGAAAGTTTGGGAGAGAATCGCGACCTCTTTTGTTGTTATATGCAACGAAACATCATATTTTATATTTGGCCTTTTTCAGTGTACGTTCGATAATTAGCGTCGTGTTCAAGTTACCTTTCCGCAATAAAATCGACAGATACTGACTTAAACAGGGGGCATAATACATATTTGTTGTTATCACATAATAAGGGAGATAATAATATATGGTTTAAATGCGATACAGCCCCCAAACAAGAAACAAAAAGAATTTTTATGATCATTCATGGTCATATAACTTATCAGTGCCTTGCATAAAATATAAATGAATTATTGACCTCCAATCTCTAGGAATACGGTGTGGCGTGTATACATTTAATTATTTAATGACAGACACGGATTTAATTACACTGTAACCACACACGGCGCCAATTATTAGTAGTATGTAATTTTGAAATCGTAGTGAGGCGTTCGATGATATACGATGATTATTGACTAACCCAATGTTATAGTCGGGTTTTATACTGAGATACCACACAATATTCGTATCTCGACATAATCTATCAACACAGCCAGACGGCCAAAAGTATTTCTATCCATTGCATCTACCCTATATACTCACTTACAAGACAACTATTTTTCACTAAAAACCTAGATTCAAAGTGGGGGGTCGTCTTCTAAGTGAGGCTATAATTATTTCAAACCACATCGTCGTCCGCAGGCGCCAGGT
>WURV02155820.1:0-16506 GCA_011762755.2 Epimenia babai
ATGTGAATGGCGAAAATACTTCAGTGATAATGTGTCTTCACGCAACTTGTATCGTTTCCTCCAAACGCATTTAATTCCGAATTTTACCAATTCTCTTCGGTACACCTTCGACCAAGATTCCATATAGGCCTCTGAGTATTTTTTGGTAAAAACCATATTTACGACTACGGCCATATTGAATCGATTTGCGCATCTCGTATAGGGAAGGACGTCGATTAAAAATCGTACGTAGAAATTTCAGACAGTGATCGGAGGCATTCGATTTCAGCTGCAAGCCACTTCACAAAAAAGTACAAAACTTCAGTACAATAACGGTGAATATACGCCACTAAAACACACTGCATCTATGCTATGAGTTTAAACGTCATATCTATCTGTGCTTAGTTATTAGGCAGTAGTTGCCAAACTAGGCAATTTTTATATATCGAGAAGTGAAGAAAAATTCTTCCGTTTTTTAATCGACATCAATTCTTCTCTTCAGTCTGGTATACTACCCGGTGAATGGAGAAAAACCATTGTCGAACCAAAAACAAACATCCACATCCCTCGATCCTCAGGCATTGGCGAGTTATCGACCTTTATCAACGGTTGTGAGGATTTCCAAATTGACAGAGAAAGCTGTGTTTGAACAATGATCTGGATTATGTCTGGAAGTTCACTCTATTATCAGTTTCAAGCGGTATACCTTATAAATAACAAAAAGAGATTATCTCAACAATCCAGTGTGATTCGGTTTTGTCTGGGCATTTACTATAAATTTATTGTGCTTTTAATGTTGATCAATTTTATTCGATGAGCCTGAAGAAGCGTATTACATATATGGGAAAGCTTGTTTGCGAATTAATTCAATTTGTCTCAAAATGCGCTACCCGTGCATTTTCTCTTACTTACAAGACTAATACGGCTACTTATGATTGTTATACTTTTATGATATTTGTGCTTGATAAATACATTACCATTACGATTATTATTGCCATTACCAGTAAATTTGCCGTTTTCATCTCGCTACCATATGCATTCTGAACTACATATCCCGTATCCCGACGTTATAAACAAGTTCTATTGTGTGATTTTGATGCCATATACGTATATAAGTATAGACTAATATCACGTTTTCTATTGTCAATATAATTATAGTATTTGCACCAATAACTATAAACTGGCGTGTCGTGGTTTTGTGAAAGTTTATGGAATACATACATTATAAAGTTGTCAAGATGTACTCTATCACGGCGTTTGTATTTATACTTAATTTGGTTTAATACCAACTAACCACCTCTACTAAACTCACATTTCCATCTGAGAACAATCTCGCGTTACCTTTATACATATTCTTTATTATATAAACTCCCAACTAAAACTTCGGATTTGACCGCATTAGTTGTCGGTTTTTCACAACACGTGGTCGCTCTCGGGTCGAGCCGATCGGGGCGAATAAGCTGTCTGATAAGGTAGACAACGCTTCTAAAACCGCACCGGGACTCATGGCTTTTTGCGGCTGATACATTCGTTTCACGTCGACAATGGCTACGTCCGTTTCGCGGTCATGCACAAATTCCGAAACGTTTATCCCTTCGTCGTCGTTCGCTCCATCGGCCATTTCAAGGCGATCTCGCCGGGATGGTCCGTTATTCGAATCAATGCATTGGATAGAAAGCTCTCTTCGAGTTTTATTCGATTCATTTGTGAATCCTTTTCTGCAAATCTCTTGCACCTCAATGTCTTCCGGTGTCTCATACGAGCAGAAATCCAAGAAGGAATTGTCGCCTCGATCTAGACACGACGTACGATCATGTGTCACTTCATGCGCTACTTTCTGACAAGCATTAGAAGTGTTTTTGTTTAATCGTCTATATCTGCTCTTATTTATTTTTAAATTATCCTCAATATTTTCGGATACATTCGTTGTCGGCGATAATTGATATCCACCGGAATTATATTCAGTGTTATTTCGAGTTGTTGCAGCAATGTTCTGCGGATTTCTTAAAATTGATTTCAATCGACTAACTTTCTCGTCATGATTTTGGCGATTGACGTCATACTGGCATTGTGCATTTGTTTCATACCTATAATTATGACTCTGAGAGTATTTCCTGCCATATGGGGAGACCGAACGCCGTCCTTTAGAGGCCAGATCCGGAAAACTGGACAACCTTCGACCTTCGGAATCAACAGTAATGCGGGACGAATCCGATTTGGGAGTGTGGAACCCGCGCCGCGAAAGACGCGACTTAACGAACTTTGCCAAAGTGTTAGCCTGTCCCAGTAACTCGTAGTGACGACCACGTTTCTCGTCACCTTTGGACTCTCTTCTAGTTGGGTCGCCTGCTGGGCTTGATTTCTCATTTAGACGTTTCCATTTTAGTCGTAAGACCTTTGGGTGTACCTCGCGCTTTCTGGGAGTTGGTTCGCTGCACTCGATATCAAAACATTCCCTATCGCCATCCGTTTCATCGATGCTATACGTTGGAACAACACTTCCTGCAAGATTCGTGCGTCCTATCATGCGTTTCTCAGAATCCAAAGATTTCTTCTTCCGTTGTCTCTCACTCTTTTCGGGGTAACAAGCGATTTTGTTGGAATATTCACGACTTCTGCCCCCGTAGTCACACTCGTGTCTGTTGAAGTCCGTTTTATTAACACGGGGATTAACAAGTAGACATTTTGAAGCATCACCCCCGTTCGTGATATTCCTCCCGTTTGTAGAACGATTCACTGATCGTAAATACATATCCCGTTCACGATTGAATTGACGTATGTACTCAAGCAACGCGGCTCGCCGTCGATGTAAATCTAACATTTTTTCAACGTCATGGCGTTGCTCGTGTTGCACCTTGTAATCGTTATCAACATGCGCACAATTCCTCGACGATATATTACGATATGCATTTCGTTCATGATTGTTGCACAGGATGTTCTGATTGTGGTTACAGCAAATACAATTAACTACCTCGTTATTGTTTACTGTAAACCCATTAGGAGCGTTATTCGCGTTTTCATCTTGACCGACATATCGGGTGTAACAGCTACACGGATCCTGTTCTGCGGTGATAATTTTCTGGCAGTTATCAGTTTCAGAATCCACATAATTGTATATGGAGTCAATATATGGCGGCCGGCCATTTCGTTGTTCTATGTGGGGTGGGAGACAAGACCGCTCAGGGTTTCGTCGATGCACGCCGGTCACTGTCGCTGAGCTATTATTGTCTTGATTCTTTGGGCTCAGTTGCCCACACTGATGGACGTGGTGGCACGGGTGCGATTGGTGGTGATAGCACCTTCCGTGCTCAAAGTCAACACCGTCGTTATAGCTTTCCGAGTACCGCGAAGTTTCACTATGTACATTAGACTGATACTGATCGTGTTCGGATATAGTCATGACGTCGCTAGTCTGATATTGCGATTGACTTTTACATGTTGTGACTTGACCAAATGATGGAGCCGTCTCCGCGCTGCGAACGTCATAAAACGAACTATGGTCGGCTGTTTGTATAATTTGGCCATCGCTCAAATTACGGGCATCGACAGCATATTCCTGAGTGGCCGCAGGACAGTATTTATCGTCTCGAATGTGCGGGTCATAGCTAATCGAATACTTTTGGTAAATGCCCACATCCGAAACGGACGATTGTAAGCGCGATGTCTGAGAATGAAGACCATCGTTGTTCACTTCCTCGGCAGCCGCCGATGCCTGTCCGCAATACATCGCGTTTGAATTGTCGAAGCGAGTAAGGGCGTAGACCTGTAAGGGTGCGGGAGTTGTCCACTGGTCTTTCGCGTTAATAGACTGTGGAAAATTTTCTGACGTCATTGTTAGTTTTTCGGCATTTATTGAATAAACATCCCGCTGATCTATAGCGCCAATGTTCGAGTTGATAACACTCGCGCAGGCTGTCTCGTCGTAGCCTTGTGTGTACAAGAAATTACCTTCCGGAAGAGACGGTATATCTGCAGTCACGCGCGGCGGTACTTTCTCGTAACCCGATACGTTGTCGTGCAGTGTCTGCAAGCGATACCTATACCCTAACGTCGTTAGTTCGTTGGTGCCTGCGGCGCCACTTGACTCGGGTATGGCATTTCCTAAGTAAGGGAGTAGTCGCCCTTCGAGTAAAGGTTTAAGTCGTTCGGGTACGCGTTCGTGTAAGATCATATCGGGTGTGTCGGAAACATAGATCCTCTGTGGGTTATCGGCCACATACAGGTCGGGTATAGCGGAACTGTCTTTCACTGATAAATACCCCATATTGCGCATTTGATCGGTTTCTTTTACTTCGTTTTTGACTAAAAATCCTCTACCATCAACGCACGTGTGGGGCACCGCGAAATTTTCTTCTGTAGATATATATTGAGAATAGCGAATTCGATCTGCGTCATCCACGGCATCTTGGGCTAAAATTTCGGAGCCATTCACATACATGTGAGGCATGGCTGGTATTTCCGTACCTGATATGTAGTCAACCTGGTGAGTCTGGCCAGGGTCTTCGACGGAATTTTGCAAAGTCATTTCTGTATCGTTCACTTCCTCGTCGGCAACCACAAACTTCCATTTTGATTTATTTTCCCCATAGTACGTCGGCTTAGGTTCGTCAATTGCGTTATCAACCCAATATGTGGTTTTGTGCGTATTGGCGTAAAAATTTGCGTTTCGCAAGTGCAGCGTTTCTGGGCAGACCTCAGATACATCTGTGGACCATTGTTCTAGAAGGGCATTAATCTTACCAGCATCGCCCACCGCATCGGAATCTCTGGAAGTGAGGCTTGCAGTGTTGGATACACAAGACCGCGCTAGCGACTTAGAACTAATAGGCGAGACAGATTTGCTCGATATATTATACTCACTATATATATTTTCTTTTTGTTTTTTATTTATTCGATTTAGACTACTCCGCAATTTGAGAAATTTCGAGAAACTTCGTTTTCGAGGTTTTGGCGTGCGCGATCGATCTGAAGTAACACTCTCGGTCGATACTTCCGATAAAGGAATCAATTTTGCCGGCAATTTCTCGGATGTCTCGTCGGTTTTACCTAGTTGGTGGTCAGAAAATCGCACCGACGATTTCTTACTTCCGAGTGACGAGGGCAATGATACTAGAGACGACTTTCGTACAGCGACGGACGACTTTGACTTCAAACTGGACGACCGAACAGAAGCTCTTTGATCACTATGACTGAACTCGGTCGTTTCAACCAACTGCTCTGAATAATTATCTTCATACATTGTTTCTGTCTCGGCTGTTATTTCAGGTTCATCATTTGAGGCAATAGTTTCGACTTGTTCGATAGTTTCGGATTTTCCAACGCTGAGCGTTGGTGAAGCGGAAGACGTTTTAGAGGTAATTGTTTTGGTTTTATTAACAGTCAACATATCAACCGGTCTGCCCACATCTACCTGCCTCATATCGTCAGCTTGAACCAACGACTCGACAAAGCTTCCATGTTTCGTGGGTTCCAAATCCGATACGCACGACCCCATGGCCGACATAGAATATGCTCGCGCGTTGTAATAAGGTTCGTCTATATTCACATCACTAGGAAACTCAAATGCGGTCGAGCGGTAAGTGTCCCTGGTACTGTCCAACCATTGTTCAATATCCGACTTTGATCGTCCCGATATTACTCGCAGGGACTCTTCGCTCGTCGAAGCGGATTGAGATTGTACACAAAGAAGAAAAGATGGATCCAAATGCGTCGTTTCCGTAACAACCGGCTGTATGTCAGGCTCAACAATAACGCCTTTTCGATTAAACATAATTTGCGATATAATAGAATCTAAACCATCGTTATCCACATTCTCACCGCCGTATATAATTGGTCTCTTGGCTTCTCTGGGCGGGTGTTTTGAAGATTTCAGCATAACTGGCTCGATTCCATTATCTTCGTTTGCCAACGATTTATTCATTTCATCCAACGACGATGGATTGATTTGCTTGGTGATTACTTGAGCATTCTTACAATATACGCTATCAGGTATGGAAATTGTCGAAAATTTGGACGCACGAGATGTTACAGGCGACTTTAGAACGTCGACCTTTTTTGACGATATTTCCGTGTAGGGATCAACCTCTTGGACGTAAAATCTGTACGGCTCCTTGGCAGTGTCAATCTCAGTTTTCGCCGAATCCACTCTCTGTGGCACAGGTGGGTTCTCCGGTATTTTTGGCATTATAGATGTTGCCGACGAAAATTCTTTTGTGGTTTTAATAACGGGGTTTTGCGCGTGTGTAGCAATAAAGGATTGTTTTGGCTTCATTGCAGCACGCTCTGGGGTGTTCCACGTGGTTCTTGTAATTGTTGCGTTGGCGTTTATTTCGGTAATAATTTCTCTCGAGTCGTTGACTGAGTAACTTGGTACTGGAGCGACGGGTGTGTAAGTTATTGAGGGTACGCTACTGCATTTCTTGCTTAAGCCGGGTGATTCCATGAGCGCTGGCGCACTCATAACTGGTGTTGTCACATTCTTGATATCATAAGATGGTCTTAAGGAATCTGAGGCGGCATTATGATCAATGGGTCCATGCAAACGTTCCCCCGACGGCGGTACATTTTTCGATGACGGGTTTTGATCGGTGCTTTGAGTACTATCAGACACAGGCAATTCTGATTCGTGTTCGATCGCGGACGGCTGTTTAGTTTGCGTAGACGCGTTAGTGAATTTAACTTCGTCAAAATCGGCTGATGCTGACGCCAAGACTTCGCGAAGGTGTGTCTCCGCTTCAACTTTATTCATATAAAACTCGATATCCTCATCTAAGCCGTCCACCTCGCCGTTTCGCGATTTTTCCAACATCCGGTCATGTAATTCTGAAATATAACCGACCGCACAGTGACCTTTCGTTTTCCCTGTGGACGCGTTGAGCAAGCTTTCGTGGCGACCGTACTCCCAGCAGACGTGTTTGTTTTCGCGTGGATAGTTACTGCTCGCCATCACGTAACCTTCGTTGTCATAAAACCACTCTTCCCGAGCGCCAAATGCAAATGGCGCGTTATCGTCGTTTTCAGTGGACAGCCAATAATACCGAGGACGATATGACTGATTTCGTGCACACATCGACTGATAACGCACACATCTGTTATCGCTGCTAGTACCATAATCGTTTTCAAATAATGCAGTGTGGAAGCTGTGATTTTTCCTTTTGTATCCTGATATATATTTCGGATGGCACTTCGCTTTACGTTTTGAAGCACGGTCAATTCTAGAGAGATATGAGATCGCGTGCTTACGGAGTTTGTAGCTATCAAGTTCGTCATTTGACGACGTGGAAACGCTAAAGCGGAGTTCACTATAACGTTTATCTGGGTGTTCCTCGTGGTGTCGATCGCGCCGTCTTGAAAGCGATTGAACGGCATTCTTATAAACCGTGTACGCCTCGTCGATGTAACAGCATAGCTCTCGAGGTGTCATCGACATTTGGGATAAGCGCTCCAAGTTGTGCGAGCTATTAGCGATGTTCACGTCTCGCACCGATTCACAAATCTGATCTTTTGTTTTACGAACTAGATTCGTGTAACTCTTTAGAACGTCGACATAGTCTTTGTATTTAACGTCACGAATGTCTTGTCTTAACAAGCCCCCAGACACGAGCGTCGGCGATAGCTGTTCGGAACGTAGATACATAACGAATTCGGCGTCGTTATCCAACGCGCGCATGCCCTTGTCAACATCCCTGCGTATCGTCTCCGCTAAATTTGCATAGTTATCGTTGAAAAAATCGCTGTTTCTTCGTAATTGAAAGACGATCCGGAACACCGCATACGCAATTCGCATAAGCATGTAACGGACCTTAGCGATGTCTGCGTTATAACGTAACCTTTTTTCCTGGTCTTTGATAGCCTGCGATCGAGTTTCAGGGTGGATATATTCATCCGACGACAGATGCGCAACCTGTCTTTTTATAGATGGACTGGCATTTGCGGATATGTTGCAATTACCCATCACGTGATCGTCTTTCGCGAGACTTCTCCATATAGGTATGTCTTCCCTAACTTCGCGTTTGTACGATTGGTATGATTCCGTAGGTGTAAAATCGTTATTTTCCCCCGAGTGATAAAGGGCTCCTCGTGTATCATCATCGATTATATCGACGTCTCCTATCGGTCGATATCGCGCATTGTCAACAGTCGCCCGATCACGGTTACTTTCATTTTCAGACATTAGTGTTACGTCCGCGATGATTGTATCTTCGACATCTACAGTATGGATTTTCTTTATTCAAAGTTATTTGACGTCTGCCATCCGAGCTCAGTGATGCAACCTGAAAAACAGCCACGATCATTGCCTGCTCTTCATAACAATCCTCCAAGACGATATTATAAATCAATGCAGTCTTCCGAGCCACTTAAACCTAATTAAGTTCATAAGGCAGTGGCTTTTACAATAATTCAACTCATTATCCACTGGCGAAATATTACAACGATGCACCTCAATCCAAATCTTTGCCAGTATTCTTGATGTACAAGTGTATACGAGAGTAAGGCTCCTAAATGCCCCTATATCCCGGATCTGAACCAGGGACCTTTCGCGCGAATAGTCGCCGTAGGTTGATTATTTAACATTTTTTAATCACCGTTTCGAAATGGAAAGAAATCGTAAAACGTAAGCGAAGATTTATGGAAATAATATTTTAGTTAGAAATCTACGTTGTGTTAATATATCGATTTGAATAGTCGATAACCGAGTAAACGATGAATAAATTATAGTTTTTCGTCACTAGAATATCTAGACAAACCCGTAACTAAGTAGTCGCCATAATTTCCCGTAATCTCCCCTGCCTAAACGGTCCATCACAGTCTTCGTTTGGGTAACATACGACGTCATATTCATCAACCTGTCTTACTAACTTACGCAACAATCGTTCACGTCACCACAGGAATTTTCACCATTTTCTTCTATAGAAATTTCTGCAAGTAAACTTGACAAACGAATGGTTGCTATCGAGACTTGTTTTATTACGGTGTTTCCCCCACCATCATTAACGAGGCTAATCCGTTCGTGTTAGCCACGGCATACTTGTGCTAGCTCGTAAAGTGCTATTAATAGCCAACACAATAGATTAATCTCTGCTTGTCGATAACGTAGATAGTAAAAAGAAGCCAGACGGGGCGCTTATTGAACCTTTCACCTGCAACGTATTAATCACGTCCAATGTGATCGTGTTCGGCGATAGAGGTGTCGGTTATTCGTGAAATAGAAACACAAGACGTCCTGTAGCATATCTTTATACGGTTATCTCTTTCTGTAAGTCTTTAGCGTCCTTTTGTTGACGACATATTCGCTTGTATTTGGTGTATAGCATTATTCATTATTAATATGTTTGCCCTCCCATTGTATACACACGGATATCTCCATGTAAAGTTGAGTTCAAGGACGCGTTGAGTTTAATCATCAGATGAGTTCGATGCAATAGTAGTAAGTTTACTGGCACGGTGGGTTGGATGACACAGTCTGTGAGTGAGTCAACTATCTTTAGTGTAATAAAAATAATTTTGATAATTAAAGAAAATAAATGAATCACTGGATGAAATCGCATTCAAGGAAACATGTTCAATGCCACACCAAGTGCACGAACACGAGTTTGGCTCGGATAATTCAGAATTCCTTTTTAAACTCTAACATTTTTTAGTGGAGCAGTGATGAGAAGAGCGATCTCTCAGGCGAGAGGTTAAGTGTTCAAATCGGCACAAACCTGTTATTTTCTTCTAGCCTTTCACGATAGAAACAGTTGAACCTCTAACGGACAAGGCTGATGTTACAACAACAGAGCCTTTCCCGCGCTTTCCGTAATAGGAAATGAGAATTATTGCCATATTTGAATATTGAGAGAGATTTGTCGTGAAGTTGGGCATTGTAAAATTTAAAGACTATATCAAGCCAATATTGTAACTGTGACTGACATATACTACCACTAATAAAGTAGCACTAAAACTTCGTCCCCTACCCCGTACATGTCAGATTACACCTGACGACGTGTAGGCTACCTGTGTACAAACGTTGTGTAAATCATTGACCCAGGAAGTCTAAAACGTGTTGTCTTTACTTCGATGTTCGAACTAAGCTAAAAGAACTTTTCACGACCTTCGTTTTGTCTTTATTTCTTATTTCTCTATGAACCCACATTCTCTTCTTGTTACCGCAGTTCCACATTATCAGTGTAATACATGTTTATCACGCAAAGCCCTACAAACTTCGTATTCCACGAAATTGAACTCTCCGAATCACGTTAACATCGCGTTCTAATCTTGCCAGAGTCATTACATCGTGTTATGTCATCGTTTATCGCCAATATCACAGATTCATCGAAAACATTCCTCTGTGCATAATTCGTGTTTGTAATCAACAATAAATACATTTTACACCCAGAAAAAATTAATTCCACACGCCATTCACATGATATCGACATCTCGAAACGTGACTCTTGCGGAGACTGCAGATGTCACGACCACAGTACAACCGAATATAAAAAAGGGAAAGACAAGTATTCAGTGCTACTTTAAACATTTTCGTTAATGTCAGTTGCACTTCTAATACTGTCTTATTATTTTCTTATGATATCTCACCATAATTCACATCACGACACATCTTTCTCAATATTAAATCACGGAAACTTTTTATCATTTCCTCTCCACTGGAGACGCGGAAAAATCTCCGATTTTGCGAGGCATCCAACTCGCAACTTCTCCCCTGAAAGGTGGCACTTCTAACCACCGGAGCCTTACTGAAGAGAATTAACTTTTCATGTCACCACGTGCTCCCGACTACTGAACCTAATAAAAAAGTAAACGGACTTGAGGGGTAGACAATACATACGCTGCCGGTGAATACGCCGCCGGGTCGTCCCTAGTCACGTTCCATTTAACAATAGATAAAACATACGTGTATTGATGAAAAACCGATAGACTACCAGCTACGCACACAGGACCCCCATGTACGTTCATTCCTTGGTCATGTCTCGCAAACCCGCATATACCACCTACTTCCGGCGTACTAATAATCGTCTCTTCCTGTCATAGAACTATAGTGCGCAATTTGTTACAGCATCGCGATCCCACGCCGCGTATTCGCTGACGATCTGATACAGGGTGTCTTGCCCCAATCAATGCGCGTGCATGCTTGCATACTTTGGCCCGGGTATCTTACCCAGTCTGCGTGGGCCTGTAAACCAGTTGCTGAGGAATACATTTGATCGAACTCGATTGTTAATGCTGCACTACAAATTTCAACAGAACACTTTTATTCTGCTCTATTCCTTATTTTGTTTTCTCCTTTTGTGTCAATCCCAACAAATCCATCATTCAAGTCTGGAATTTTAAAATTTAGGCTTCATATATGACAAACAGGTGATATGCTTCTAGTAAATTACCGCCACCCCCTATCGCATGCGTAAGAAACACCTCGCTCGTATAAACTTTAGACTTTCATCTAGTCTATTTATCACCCCGACCTGTTTGACATCCCTGATGTGTCCTTCTCAATTTGTTCCGTTCTTGGCGTCCACAAAATCCAAGATCGCGCATCGAGTGGTATTTCTGAGACCAAGATAATTATTTGTCACATTTCTTCCGGGTTTTTGTTCTATTTCATCGTTGCGGCCGATCCATGGTATAGGGTTCCGCCGATGATGTACCGCTGTATCCACAGTATCAGCGCGTCATATAAATTCTACGACCTCGTCGGAAAGGGGGACCACACCCGAGAACCACATTGGCTACCCCCATTAACATCACGTTAATATAGAAAACACCGCAAAAATCAGCCAATCAATTTAAAGTCCATCGTGCTTGTACTGATATCTATGCATATCGCTGGCATGATACGGTGTCAAATACTTTATATCTGCACCTCACACATAATATTAAATATATACTATGTAGAAATTTTATTTGTCCGCTATAGAGACACACTGGTTATTTTCTAAACCTCCCGACGTCGATGATTGCGTGTGTCTATTAGCGTGGATAATTGTTGAATTCGTAGTCAAGTCTCTGGCATCGACATTAAGGAGGAAGGTAAACATACTGGAAGTTGATAATGAGCGAAGGCCGCTAGTGTTTTCAGCATTATCAATTTACCGCTCATTACGAGAGAGAGCAGTTCATTACTGGACGGTAATTGGTTACCTACTTTCTACGCCGACGTCATGTATTTGTGTGCACACAATGGTTACTGCAGTCATACCGTCGTCTACTCCGCCGAAGTGCGTTAAGACGGGGCGCCATCAGAGATCGTTATATCTAAACATTGATCCGTCAAAGTTTTACATAACGCCGTGGAGTGGCGCGTTTATTGACACGGGGAGTTCATGGGCAAGTTGAGTTCAAGGACGCGTTGAGTTTAATCGTCGGATGAGTTCGATGAAATAGTAGTAAGTTTACTGGCAGGGTGGGTTGGATGACACAGTCTGTGAGTGAGTCAACTATATTTAGTGTAATAAAAATCATTTTAATTATTAAAGAAAATAAAAAAATCACTGGATGAAATCGCACTCAAGAAAAGATGTTCAATGCCACACCAAGCGCGCACTGAGTCACTGAGTTGAAGAAACACTTAGCAGACGAGAAACGCTCCATCGCCGGTATACAACAGTACCGGATGCGAAACGAACAAATTTGTATATATATATATATATATATATATATATGTGTGTGTGTGTGTGTGTGTGAGTGAGTGTGTGTGTGTGTGTGTGTGTGCGTGCGTGTGTGTGTATCATATCTGAGCTTGATGAAGTGTTTTCGGGTATAATAGGACAGCAGCATGAGGCGAGTAAAGTTGATAATATATTTGGGTTTGTGAGTTGGGGAGGGGAGAATGCTGCCGTTATTAATGGCGATGTCGAGTTTAGAGTGCGATATAACGAAGTATTTAAACTGTATCGTCGCTATTTATAGTATGCGTCGTTTGTAGCTCTATACATCGATCTATCATAATCCATCAAGATGACGTGCCAATAAATTAATTGTCTTATTACACACAAAGGTAAACTAGACTCGGCTATGGCGGCGATAAATCACTCATCAACTGCGAGAAATATCGCGCCGAGATACTACTTAAAAATCGTTTACACTGGATTATATTCGCGATGCACGCGACGCGGCGCGACGCGACGAGAGGCCGTATCAGCCAGAAGTTTCGATCACCCGAGTCGCGGATAAGATAACCCGTGTATAAGACAAAGCACGCGCGGAGACGACCATTGGTTGAGAATTCCTTCGATGCCGGTCGCTCAACGACGCTTGTCACTTTCACCGGAGCTTCGATGGAATCGAGACCGATTCAAGTTCAATACTTGGCGTATCATAGCGTTGACGATCTCTTTACCAATATACAATTGTGCCTAAAACATTGACACCGACATCTCTTTTACTTTATTATTATCATTATCATCCATTAGTTCTTTATGTTTGGTATATCTTAAGCGATTATCGATGAGTTGTGTTATCTGAGAGCGATACTCAACTTAAAATTTATGTAGAAACTGCTAAAATCTGAATCAACTTCAATTTTAACGCTGAAATAGCACGTCATAATCTGGCCGGATAAATGAAACTTTGCCTAGTTTTTATATGCAGCTCGCTCGAACCAAAGAAAACGTGGGTAAGTTACTAAAATTTGTACCCTGTACGTAAACGTGTGTTGACATTCATGAAAATCTCTAGATCGTATTTTATATAAACAGTAACAAAATTGATTGACATTGGTATCAGCGCGTGTTACACCTGTTGTCTTTGTGTATTTCACGGCTATGATTGACATTGGTATGAGCGTGTTACACCTGTTGTCTTTGTGTATTTCACGGCTATGATTGACATTGGTATCAGTGCGTGTTACACATGTTGTCTTTGTGTATTTAATGGATATGCCCGTTAGCGATGTCGTCTGAGCAAATTCAAGTTAGCTTTTAATGTTAATAATTACCTGACTTGAGTTTTTATGACTTCGTGATTTCCGCCTGCGATTTGACAATTATAATTACTACCTAGTTTCCAGAATTGAATCCAATTGGAGATTGCCTCCCTTTTATTTACCCCTTTTTGTGAGACCTTTCGCACGCCACTAAGGCATAGACGAGCTTTCTTATGGTAAAGCTTGGATCAGAGCAATGTCTGCACATCGGTCATTTTCTGTTGAACTTGGTGCCAACCAATCGTTGGTTGGGATGGGAATTTGTTTGAGAGGACATGAGATCTAGTCAGAGAACATGGTGACGGTCGGAAGTGGGTCACTACAGGAGCGACATGTCGTTGCGATTGCGTCTAGAAATCGCAGTCGCTATGTAACTTCTCACAAAGAAGCCTTACGAGTGACTGTAGAGTTAGTATTCTCCCAAAACAGTCCCAGATCAGCCCCATGGTGCTAATGTAGCAGTTGGTGTACCTTTGGCCACAACATTACTGTGGACAGATGAGTGTGGGTACCGTCTTACCTTGCTTGATGGTCGTATTCAGGTGTGCAAGGGTCCCTATTTAAGATTCACCAATCGATGCATTAAAAATACTGACGAAATAATCATAATGCCTGTCGAATTTTAGGTAGTATATATATATATATATCATCTACGTGTATGTCTAGAACCTCTGCGCCTAGTGGTCGCCGGCTACTGGCTCTATCTACCATTGATCTGTATTACCTGTATACTGTTAGATGTTAATTTTATAGAGTTTAAGTAATTACATTATCGTCTTAGACTATTAGGCTATTGTTTCATGTAAAGTGTGTGTGACAGCTCTGTTAATAAGTTCACTTTAAACAAATAAATTTCATTTCATCGTGCACAAAAAAGCGTTCGATGTGATGTTTAGGACTACACGTAGGGTCAGGCTTTTAAGGCAGGGAGGAATATCAAAAACGGGAGACCAGTCACAGCACACCGTGCCTCAATGCCGGATATTACATAATAGGTCAAATGTCATAAATCATGTAATTACTTGAGATGCGATTAATATAAATTAAAGTAACATAATCTAAGAAGCGGTTAGATCATGAGAAAAGAATAAGAGAACTGTTCTATTCTTTAGCGCGATATTAAATTGAGTCTTGTAAAACCAATACGATGGGTGGGAGTCTAGGTGACAGTGTACAACGGAATGAGGTCGGGATATCGATCTGTGGAAGCAATAGCGTCGATGTCATCCTAGAAAACGAATTGTGCATCGACACCTTATTTAGATCTCTGATTAATTTCCATCAAAGATGACCTTTGTTGACATATAAAGTCAAAGTTGTTGACAAACCACGTGACGGGCCGGGAGTAGAGACAGGTAACACCTCAAAAACACGTCGATAGAAGTGAGTCAGTTAGTTAAACAGGCCGATTACTAATGTAATTGTTGTGTAGTACGTTCCTTCCGCTTTACAAAATTAGTCTAGTGTGGTTAACATGACAAACGGATCAACAACCTCAGTTATGACGGCTGGGGAACAACCACTGCGTCTGAACAGACGTTTGACTTCCGCTTATCCCATCAAAGTCCCAAACCCCTGCAGACCGCCTACATACGTCGCACATTCCACCAAGTCTGTTATCGTGTTATTGTCTGGAGTAATGATAATTATCGATTGAAGTCCGGACTACATATGATGTATATGTGCATGTGCATGTGTATGTGTATGTATATGCATTAACATAATTCAATTTGCATTTCACCATCATACTCTGCTAGGCTCCGCGGGGTCAGTACTTGTACAAGGTGCTGTACTCCTGCAGGGTATTAAAACATTAAATTTGAATCGCAAAAGATTACTTTTAGTTTTGTTACAGCTTACATAAACAGATAACTTTTTAACATAAAAAATAACAGATTTCGTACTCAACAAGTTCAACCCTCTTGTATTTCATGTATACATATATATTTACGGTAAGCTCAGAGGGAAGAAGTACTCACATAACTACACTACAACGGCTACCCAGAACCACCATGAGCAAACGGAGTTGGTTGAGAGCGACCTCGGCCCGAAAAATGCCGCATGTACTACGTATATACAGGAGCGAAAATCAATCCAGGGTCTTCTCATTACTAGTTCAACTTTTCAACCACTTCGTTAACTGAGCCTCGTCGATATTAGTCGAGGTTTATTAGTCGAGGTTTTAAATATAAGTCTAGGCTTAATTTCTGCCCGAAAAACGCCACAGGTAGTAAGTATATTGCCAAGGGCGGTTGAATCGATCCAGGGACTTCTTAGGCCTATTTTTAGTTAGACAATTCAACTACTACGTTAACTGCATCCCGTCCAAATAAGTCGTAATATAATGAAATAATTTTGCTATAACGTGAAGTAACACCTGAAAGAAGATAATTAGGCCTGAACCTGATTAGGTATATATATATACACACATGCATCTGAAGTAGAAAATTATAAATTACCTAATAGAGTGTCCATAAAATATTATACAGCTATTAACAAAGAAACAAATAAATAAGGAACCAAAAAATACACATTTACAAAGACCTACTGAGATAACATATCTTGTCTAAAACTGAGGCTTTTCGAAAGGTACTTTCCTAGAATATTAG
>WURV02155831.1:0-16504 GCA_011762755.2 Epimenia babai
ATATAGGCAA
Source organism: Epimenia babai (assembly GCA_011762755.2). Taxonomy (NCBI): domain Eukaryota; kingdom Metazoa; phylum Mollusca; class Solenogastres; order Cavibelonia; family Epimeniidae; genus Epimenia; species Epimenia babai. The sequence goes on from WURV02155831.1 coordinate 11, forward strand.
AACTTCGACACGCGACATGTTATTCCGAGGTGAATGTTCAACCAGGGATCTGCCGGCCGGAAGTAATCAGAGAAGGCCTGTGGAAGTTCGCCCATCCAACCCTCTGTACCCACTATATGGAATGTGACGTCGCTCAAATTCTTCACACACGTAACTGCCCTGACGGACTGTTTTACGACGCAGCCATTATGACGTGTGTGTTCCCTTACGACACGGATTGTCGTACAGGTGCGTGACTCACTCCCTGATTACCATGCTATGTATAAATGTTACATAATTTAGTATATAGCGTTGTGCTCTACAGTAAATCCTGAATAATACAAAAATATTATACTGCCGCCATATAAAATTTGTTGAAAGCAGCACTCTGATCAGACAGCATCAAGGCTCCTGTATACTATTAGGTTATTGCAGATAAAGGGAGCAGAGAATTTTGGAGCTCTCTTTATCTCCCACGTGGCGGACGTGGTGTGGAACGTCTTGCAAGCAGATTTACCACGTGGCTTACAATAATTTGAGGGGGAGAAATGCACAGGAAAGAACCTATACCCATGATGAGACTATAGGACTATTGGCTATCCTAATTACCATCACAAATAATTTGAGGGTGTTCAGAGACCTCAATAATGTTGTATCTTTGCTAGTTTGAAAGATTTTACATGTCCGATACACATAAATTGTTGTTATGCATCGCCGAAAGGTTCAGCCAATGAAAGGTTAGTGATCGAACCTATTGAAGCCATTACCAACCCAATGGTAGATCTGGTTAATTATTTAATGGAATCAAGCTGCGCAATCGTACAGTTATATATAGGTAAATTTACGCCATAAAAATTGCCACAAAATTGCATGTTAGAAGTGCCAAAACACAAACAATCGGAATCTATGTTATTTATATTGACATAACGTGACAGCCCGCAGGGCCCATCATACTAAAATTAATGTCCATTATGATGCCTTCTAACTGTGAGTCATAAACGAGCCTAATTTATTTAATTTTTGTTTAGTTTTTGCAATCACATAGCGTGACGTAATCTATCGAGGTTGTTTTTGTGCGGGATTATAATGGTAAAACTGCCTCAGGGAAGCGTTTCGAGCCGAAGGGTATAACGAAGAAGATGAACAAAAATCTGTGGTGTCTGCAGAAATTGCAGCGACTTTTTCCTAGTTAATATTTCTGTAGTTAATAAATATGATGGGTCCTAACAGGGTCTTTCATAAGCGGATAATAACGTAGCAAAAGTAATCGTTGCACGCGAGGGCCGGATATATCACACGGCATTTTACTAATAAGGTCGGGGTTTCACTTTTGAACGCTTTTGACCAGTGCGTCGCAATTCTCCCAATTCTTATATAAACATTATTAAGAGCCCGAGGCGAGGTTTTAGTGCTGCTCTATTAACGGCAGTAAATGCGAGAAACACAATAGAAGAATATCGATTCGACGTATAGGACGTGTATCATCGGAGAAGACTCTATAAAACGTAGCCCTAAAAGCATCAATTTGCTACAAGTAAGTGAATAAATCGGCATTCCCTATGGAGCCAAGAGGTATATTGAAAAGATTAATATAATGCTTTTGTGTGTAGACATACAATGTGTCCGAAGACACATTTTAGTGATTTTATGCTAGCTTTTTTACCAAAAAAGAATAGTTAAGTTCGCAATGTAGATCTAATTCAACGATACTAAAATGATTTTTAACATGGTAACGTGCCCCGCGTTACTTTACCAAAAGCTAAACTCACGCAATTTGCCTCACTCTCGAAATGGAAAGTCGTTGTTTGTTTACGCACGGCACAAATTTATAGACACGCTCCTCTCTTCGATTATCGCGGCGTACGATTAGACGCGAGACATCGTGTCGGTATAATTGATCACAGACCAGTGGTCATCGCATTTGCACAATTTGATGTTTGTGTCCTAATCCACGGGACGATGTTTCTAAAGACATTTATTACATACATCGCTACATGTAGCGATACACGACATTCAAGATCGCCGTACAATAGAAAATACTTAATTGCCGAGACGTTCGGGTGTCATTATAAATGACTGCTATATTTAAGAGAACCGCCACCGGGGTATTATTATATACTCTCTATAGTAAACCCCCACTTTTGCAAGATATGCAAAACGGTGTTTGCTAGAGAAATGGGGCGTCAACGTGTTTGGTTCAGAATTTCGAAGGAAATCGATTCAACGGCTATCTACGCTCTAATTCCAACGACCGCCGATGACTTCTGGTCTGGCTGTCTCGACCGCACGCACGACTTGAGACACATTTATTTCTCCATTGGACAGTATTTGATGTAATCACACGCGATGCCGTTTCTACACTTATGTATTTTTAATCTGTATGTACGATATTTATTCTCTGCATGAGTTATAAACCAATGTTCCAACGGGCGTGTGGTTTACAGAAATATCTCTCAAATAATACAATCTTATACAATAACGGAATATAACGAAAATCACAAGGTTTGTTTAGGCAAACAGATATGTAAATTTTACATCGCTTGTTTGCGTTGAATAAAATCGCTTTCAATTCCAGACCAGTGCCGCCTCCAACCTGACACGCTCGCCTATTCGCTTCCGGGTGACACATGCTCCCAGTATTTCGTCTGCAAACACGGCTGGACGTACGAGAGGCAGTGTTGCGGACCGGGGCTGGGGTTCGACGGCATCAGGGGATGTAAGCTGGATCCTTCTTGCGTTGATGGTTGTAACGGGACGGCGACCTCAGTGGCAAATAAGCCAGGTAGGAACCGCGGTTGACTGATTTTTTTATAGTTCGTGCTTATCATTGTGCGTCAGTAAACTTTATCACAAATTTCGAGCGTGATAATAAAATATCCACCTTTATTCACATCGTGAAACACCATCCTACAACCACTCGGCGGTCTTATCTAATCTCCTATCTGCACTTCATCTCATATCTGTACAAATTGCTGTTTCTTTAATAAAAACCGCTAACATATTACGCTGTGCTTTGTCACTTATATTATACATAATATTTAATTGCCGATTACATATATAATTATTGGTCGGTTTCTATAGCTGTTACATAACGCTAAAACCTTTCAGGTTACTCATATATTGTTATGCATCATGTTGACTTTGTCCTACTAGTATTTGAAATTATTGATGCAGTCTGGTGATGTAGCAGGAATACAATGAATATTTGCAGTCTCAAATACTCCTGTCAAAATCCTAATACTTTACACGTTTTATCTGTGAAGGAAAAAGTCACATGCCGACTCCAAAGCATGTTTTTTATCGCTTAAAACTACACCACACGCTAAATTACTTCACTTTGAGTATTATCCGCATGCGACTACGGGCATTTTGTCTGATATGACAGGTGATTGTTTTAATTTGCCCGATCCAAACGACAACACTCAGTTCCGAATGTTAGACAACAACCACACAGTAACGATGTCTTGCGCGCCCGGGTCGCTTTATGACGTCAGTACTTGTCAATGCTCTATAGTCGATCTAGCCTACCAGCTTCGGACGGGAAACCAAGGTTGGCTTTGACTGTAACCTTAAAAATAAATAAGGAAAACAAAACCGTTGCTGTAAATATATTTCGCTAGTATTTATGTATGACAGTGCGTCAGAGCGACATGGATAATGTAAAGGGAAAGGTAAAGTACAACATTCTTAGACCGCAAGTATCAGCCAATATAGCCTCTCAGATGCGGTTCACAATAAAATGTTATTGAGAGCTATTCAGCGCATATACAATACCTTCGATACTCACATATCCCGCCAAGGATAATATTGAGCATTTACCCATTTTGGAGGCGGGTTTACTCCAGCAATCAGGGATAAATGAATCCCCGAGGATCATCGCAAAAAAGGCGATTGGTGGGAAGTATCGAACCCGCGACCTTTCCGGCTACGAGTCCGGTGTTCCTACCACTCGACTAACCCTCCCCAGAAGGGTAAAACAATACACATTCTTGGTATTGCTGGTGATTGAAACCTTCCGCTTTCTAGTTCGTAAGCCGGCCTCCCATGAATCGAGCCATCCCATTCTTTAACCTGTGTGGAAAAATAATCAGTAATCATACTAAACATATTTATCTTATTCCGCATCTGTCCTCTTGTGCCTAGCTGAGCTATGAGCATCGACCTATCTGTTTAATACTGACATAAGCATTCCTAAAATAATTCTGTTCAATTAGATTTGTAATGACGTTTCTTACAGCCTGCATACCAACGGTTTCGCTGGACTTCCGCGGTGGAAAATACAGTTCTTTCGAAGATAAATCTGGTCATACTACCTACGTCGAAAACAAACATATATCATTAAAAAGCGACGGGACATTAAACGGAGATCTAAAATCCGCCCATTTTTCTGGTCTTAGCCATCAGAGCATATTTATACCTAGGTTCACTTTTTCCGAATTTATGCCAAAATTAAAAATTCAATTGACCTTTAAATTATTGAGCGCTGGCTCGACGACGGATCCAAGAGTGCCGGAAGCCTTGGTGACGAATAGTGATGTATACGCTTGCAAGAACGTCCGTCCTTCTGTGTCATTGTCCCTTCTCAGAGTCAGTCGAAGGGTTACGGCTGTGGTGCATACGCTCTTGCCTCAAGAAATCTCCGTGACGAATGAGAATTTGTCGGTGAGTCAGGCTCCTAGAATTTGTGACGTAAGCTAGGGCTAACCATACTGGTTCACAAACCACTGTAGGGGGAAATGCCCGAAATTACGACCCTTAGAGATTTATCAGATGCTGTATCAACTAAGTTGAACGCGAGCGATGATTCTTCCGGTATTTTTCTGCAGTCGTGTTAAAGCAGTAACAGAAACATTTAAATGCTCTGCGCCACCATGAAAACGTTTATTGTATACACAATATAATATAGTGTAAGCTCTTGAATCATTTACAGGTTATTATCATACGAGCATGATTGCGAAGTATTAGACCACCACACATTAAGCTACCTAGTCAACGCAGTAATACATGATCATTTGTCCAAATTCCCATCTTACTACAACCTATAGGGTACAAAATTGTTAAGGCCAATGCAGATTGTGTGTCCCAAAATCCGTCACTGGGATGACGTGTTGCACTCATCAACCTATCAGGACAATTTATTGCAGCGTACCAATATACATAGCTTAATATAATGTTAATGAGGGCAGCCTATGTGGTTCTTTGAGTACCTGGAGAGAAATGCACAGGAGAGACCTATACCTCTGCTGGGACTCGAGCCCACCACCTCCAGATAACCGGTCCGGAGCTCTACTCACTGAATTACAAGGGAGGGCTTTCGCCTGCGCTTTAGGTATTCAACACAGTCTTTGAGAACCAGTGATATTTAAAGTCCGTATATCAGGCCTGCGATATACAGAGGCATTACAGATATCTGGAATAAGCATGGTGGGCTACAAATTAATTGGTTGATTTTTGCGGTGTTTTCTCTATAAAACGGCATGTTAATAGTGGTAGCCACGTGGTTCTTTGAATAGCTAGAGAGAAATAAACCTAAAAGCACCCCTTTTCTCTACATATCTCTTTAGTTTAACATAAACAAATGCACTTTATGTGTATTATGACGTAATGATAAATTATTATAAAATATACTATGTATTCCATCAATTGTTAACGATGAGAGATACCTGGACATGTCTTCCATTACAAACATCAAAATTCGTAGTTCAGCATCATCAAATAACGTTGCGGACGTTGAGCAAATTTTTTTCAGGTAATTTATCGGAATTACCTGTCGTTCACGTTTGAGAGCGAGTGTGACATTAATGCGTTATTAAAGGTTGATTCAGGTATTCGATTGGAATGGAGAAACGTCGGCCCGCCATGGTTTGGCAACGACAGCGTGACGTATTTCTGTTTTACTGGCATTAGTGAATGATGGTTTATCTGTATTTTAGTTGGACGACTGGAATGACTTGACCTTCACCTTTGACGGCGAGAGCGTGTCTTTAATCGTGAATTACCTGCCACAGAAATCTCACCCGACAGGAAACCCGGGTTAGTAGTTGTTCACGTAATGGCCCAACACCGCGACATCGTGATTCATTGTCGACTTAGCAATAACGGAGATGCGGGTCGCGACGTCTGGCGGCTCTCCAAGGTCGCGCAGCTAACCAAGGTCAAAATGGCGTAGGCTATCGATAATTCTAATCACATCGTTAATACAAATTCCTCATTCATCCATAATAAACAAACGCAGAAATCCGACACTCGTTAATAACCGCATAATTATTTTGAGTATTTATTTTTAAATTCTTGTCTATTGATAATTTTTTTTACAAATCATTAGGCAGATTTGATAAGAAATCACGGAAGAAAAAATATACGGATTGGCCTTGTGGATTTAATTTTATAACCTTTATACGAGCTTTATCAATTAGACTTCGCCTCTTGTAGTTATTTCTTACTCCTTGAAGTTTGTTGATATACTCGCTCGAATTATTAATTCACCGTACGATTAACAGCTGTCGTTTCTTTTGCAGCCAAAATCGTGCCCGTCCAGTGCGCCCTACACATAGGATCTGGAAAATCTTTTCAAACGCTCAATGGGTTGATCGACACGGTGAGTATCATTCAGAATACGACTCGAGATATAAAGTATATTTACGATAGTCAACCGGCTGCAAATTTGAAATGGATCCAACAACAATAACCTGGATGTGTCACTACATAAAACGTACAAATATGTTGCATTGAGTGTAAAAGTCTTTGCCGCCCTCCGTTACCATTGCCAAACGAACGGAATGGGCGGTGTATAACATCGTGGAGACGGAGTTATTACGGCAATCGTGGGAAAATAACTTGCTGAGAGGCATCACAGAAAAGTCGACAGGTAGGCGGCTTCGAACCTGCGATCTTTCGGTTACCAGTCGACTACTGCTTCCCCTTGAATAGTGCCGTCAGTAGGTTTAGCTACGAAAATGACGCCAATCGTATATAATGCTTCGAAAGGATCTTTTTTTATCCGAGGCACTTTTATCTGCACACTGTCGATCTATACATATTTGGTTTTTTGTCCCTCCATTTATTATACGGTAACAAATAATTGTAATACGGTAAATTGTAAATTTCACGATAATTTTCAAATATACTGTTCTTTGCAGTAGTTTCTTTAATTTCAGTTTGAACTGTATCTATGCTGAAATTGTCGTGAGCGTCGGTATTCAACCACGCGCGCACCTTGACGACTGTTGTCATGGCGATCATCGTTGTGAATGTGGCGGTTGCCGTGGCGTCTCCGGTAACCACACATCCGTCGTCATGACGATCGTTAACCAAACGATAGCCATCGGCAGAACGAGCGCGCCGACGACTGTCTATTATAGACATAAACGAACCAAAGCCAAAGATGTAGCTAGTAGCTATACACCCAATGCCTTTTATACGCTTATTAGGCCATTAAAGAAAAAACGGGCATGGGGAAACGTATTTCAGAGCAATATCTGGTAGGATAAACGCATCGAGAGTTTCGACCATAAAAACGTTCGAATGCTTTTGTAATTAGAAATTATTCGATGTTGAAAAAACGGGCCGCAGTTTTTCCCCCCTGTCTGATGTACATAACAAGATGCAGTATTACAGTATTATATGTGCTGATAGCAATCAATAATCAATACACCAGTAGACTCAGCAGGGGGCCTAAGGTATTCATAATCACAACTTTGACGGCTTGTTAACTACTGCATGCCCGATGAGACTGGTGTCGAGACGCCGGTTGTTTGAATTTCAGTGTTTTGTTATACAGTAAACATTTTTTACATCACATTAATATGACTACAGTACGGAACATCTGGTTATAATCCATAACTTCCCTGTGCGTTCAAGAGGCATTTTTTTCTCATAACATGTGCATAAAATGTATTTGTAAAGGAATTCTAAATTAAAAATATATAAAGTATGCACGGTTATACACGGCGTTACTGTTAATTATTACTTGTACAGTTTCTATTTATTACAGAATGAGCTAACTTATCGATAGAATATATAAAATATCGTACAGAGGTGAGCAACAAATTATCTCATAATCAAATTATTTTATAATACTGCTAAACTGCTGTTTGTATGAAATGAAATTTTATTGATTTTTAGTGCCCTTTTAACACGTGGGTATCAAAGGCACTTTAAATGATACTTATATTCTGTTTCGCTTCAACATATCGCCTCTCACTGATATGGCCGATATTTGCTATCGCTGTGATTTTCTCTAGATTTTTTTAGAACAATATAATACAATCGATTCAAGATATATTTTTAATGCCGTGAATAGAGTAGAGCCGAGGGCCGTACGTAACATATTGTATTCGTTAAGATGTCGGCAGCACCGTCGAAACGGACCACCTTTGGCACGAAGACGTCAGTTTCACCGAGATATCTCAACCTCCACGTTTTAACTACGTATACTAATAATATAGTTTGTCTGAATCAATAGAGCATAGTTAGTCAAACCGGGTGTTGCATTTCTATTATTGTACTCTAAGATTGAACTAATAAGAACAGAAACCCACATTTCACGGGTTTTTGCGTCGCGAGTATCGTTAAAAAGGTGTCTGGTATCGTTTCACGGATTTGTCACGGATTCGTGAATGAGTTCCATACACTAGTTGCGCCCTGGGGCGCGAAATATTGGGGACAACGCAAGGAAAACATATCGCAGTGGATCTATTAACGACACTCGGATATATACGTTAAACCAGATACATTTAAACAGTACGTAAAAAGAATGTCACTTCTAGGAACGCAATTCTTTCTTTGCACAACTGTCGAATCCACGGAAAATATAAAAGGCAGAGTACCACTCGATGTCGCAAAATACGCCCGATATTTTTCGTGTCCTTGTGCGTATATGTGCGTGCGTCTGTGCCTATGTGCATGTCCGTGTGCGTGAGCGCGCGTTTGTGTGTGCATGCGTAAGTACGTTTGATGAACCGGATGAAGCATATCGTTCAGATACGAAAGTTTTTACCGTCTAAGCTGGGTTTACTTTGTATAGCTAAATGTGACTTTTACTTCAAAAGTCCCGACTCCCGTATTAAATAAGTTACACGCGGTCCTGCAGTGTAGCGACAAATGAAAGGACGTTAAAATCAGTTAAAATTAAATAAGTCTAAAAACCTACATTTCCCGAATAGTAACTGATTAAGAAAATATCCTAGCAAAGATTCCTACAATTTTCAACCTCAGCTATTGCGGCGTTGTGTGGTTATTGCGCTAACTGTTGCGACGCGACCCCAAAAGTATCAACACCCCACTGAACAAACACCGTGACTCCTGAATTGCATTATTCCATTTTTCTTTCTCATAGTGTTACACACCAAGTCTTAGATACGGCATAAAATCGAGAAACATCCGTGTATAAGAAGACATACGCATGTTCATGATATATTATACATGAGATTTGCTAAAAAGAACTTGGACTCGCAAGTATTGATAAAACACCACTTTAAATACACATCCGTTTGTATTTGTGGATTTACGATGAAGAAAATGTGTAGAAGGTAGAGGGCATAACAAAAAATATCGTAAACAACCTTTGTAAAGGATAAAATAATGAAGTACGAGTATGTAAAAAAATGGCATGATCATCCGCACGCGGGGAAGAAACGACTCGTGTTTTATGTTACTGAATGCGACCTGGAGCCGTAATACATAGGGAACATAAAATGACGCGTACGTCTCGTGATAAGGGAACATACTGACGAGTTAGTGTACCAAGTATGTTGTTACTGCAGCTGGTGCCGCAAACTCTCGGTGAAGGTGCGGTAAAAACAGCGTTCCGAGGTGATGGATATGGTTCCAACAGTGACCAATATAATCAATGGCTCGTTGTACACCGACCAAACAGAGTATGCTAAAAGATTGTCAGGAGCACAACTTAAAACTGTCCTAACACTGCGTACTGATGAGAGTTAAAGCACACAGTGTCTGAATAACACTGCGTACTGACCACAGAGTTACTACACACGGTGTCTGAATAACACTGCGTACTGATCACAGAGTTACTACACATGACATCAGAATAACACTGCGTACTGACCACAGAGTTACTACACACAGTGTCTGAATAACACTGCGTACTGACCACAGAGTTGCTACACACGATGTCTGAATAACACTGCGTACTGACCACAGAGTTACCACACACGGTGTCTGAATAACACTGCGTAGGGACCACAGAGTGTCTACACATGGAGTCTGAATAACACTGCGTACTGATAAGAATTAATACACACGGTGTCTGACAACAATCAAAGGTTATATTGTCATAATTTCACCGTAATGACACACTGCATCTGACAATACTCGGTTGTCATATTGTCGTATTGTCACAGTCACTACTCATGGCATCTGACAATACTCGGATATTATGTTGTATTGTCACTGTTACTGCACACAGCATCTGACAATACTCGGATATTATGTTGTATTGTCACTGTTACTGCACACAGCATCTGACAATACTCGGATATAATGTATTGTCACTGTAACTACATACGGCATTTGACAATACTCATGGCAATACTCTGGGGGTTATATTGTGGTATTGTCACCATTACTACACACGGCCTCTGACAATACTCTGGGGGTTATATTGTGGTATTGTCACCATTACTACACACGGCCTCTGCAGCTTTATTGCTGTCTCTCATCGTGTCATCTAGCGCGTTCTTCTTCGAGTCGACCACATCACCGCCGCTTTCGCTCAGACGTTTACGTCCGGCCGGCTGTAACACAAACACCCTCGCGACGTTACGTGGCTAACCACCCCGGCTCACAGATGCATCAAAAATAAATGACAGCACCGTAGTCACTTCGTTAGCGGGAAGATAACTCCGCAAGAATGCAGTTCGAGATTTGAGAAAATTATGCGAAAAGATGGTATAGAGTTCCAGGCATAACATCCGACATATTGATAAGAGCGACTTTTGACTTAAAAAAATTTCATGATTCTAAGATATTTTTTATTTGTTTATTTCAAACAAGAAAATATTGTAAACAATGTCATGTCCATATAAAACAAAATCATTACAAATAGGTGAAGTTAAAGTGCTACATGATAATAATGGCAGTAGATGTTAGTATATTTACCATTATAATTGCTTATTATATCTTTAGATGAAAGAATTTTCCCTTGTTCCATTGTACCTTTAGATACAGGAATTTTCCCTTGTTCCATTGTACCTTTAGATGCAGGAATTTTCCATTGTTCCATTGTGCCTTTAGATACCTTCAGGAATTTTCCCTTCTTCCACTGTACCTTTATATGCAGGAATTTTCATTGTTCCATTGTACCTTTAAATTCAGGAATTTTCCCTTCTTCCACTGTACCTTTATATGCAGGAATTTTCCCTTGTTCCATTGTACCTTTAGATATCTTCAGGAATTTTTCCTTTTTCCATTGTACCTTTAGTTACCTTCAGGAATTTTTCCATTATTTGTTTCGATACATATCGATGCAATTTTCATACATTCAAACAAGAAATCCTGCTCCTCTCAAGTGAAGGCGAGAGAAAGAAATGCTGGCATGTTCTCATTTGAAATCCCAACTGGTGACATGAAAACCGTCCTTAAAACAACTGTACCACAGGCATCAACATTCTCCTAGACTCATGATACGAGCTGAGTTAAAACAGGCGACCATATCGAAGTATCATGTATCTTTTTCTGATAGAATCGCCACGATATGAAACATACTTGTTAGGGAGCTTACCAGTCTGGGAGGGAGCATAGACGTGCTCGTGGGGGGGTACATTAAGGAGTGGGCCTTGGTCCGCACTGCATCATCCTGAAATACGGAAAACTTGCAGTACTCTTGAATCTCTTGTCAGGACATCTTTGGTGTTTTCCAAGACAGTTGAGTCCTATTTATACCAAGACAGGTAAGTATCTACCATATTCTTTAAGAGAACAGCATGTGGATAGGAGTTTTCGAAAGTGTATTCCATCTTGGTCCATGGTAATCCATACGTGTTATAATAATTCTGTCATGATTTCCCCCATAATCAGGTCTAAGATTGTAAGAGAAACGTATAGGAGAAATAAATACAAAAGCCTTAAACGGTAAATATGAAACCCTTCGAGAACTGAGTGGACAAGAAAGATAACATTAAAATGTCATACCCGTTTAATCTGGGATTTCATAACATTAGTATTGACAGTTGAGTAGAGCTGTTAGCTCTTTAATATAAGTTATTTTAAGATGGGCCATTGAAACCAAAAACGTTTGGATATGTGAATGACTTGCAGATGGGGGAATCACTGAATATGCAGGGGTAAATACTGCAATGACACAGGGAAAACGATACCGACGGTACCAGGTGTGATTCTGCAATGAACTGGACTGCGATGGGCTGTCACTGATGCTACACTTATTTTTGAGATAAGCCGTTAGTTATTTCAGAACCATCTCTGAGATGAGTCATTTTCGACCTATTGTCTCTGATCCTGGGTCATGACAGCTAACCGACGTATGCATGCAATGACCGGAACATTACTGTTTCTTTCCAAAGCTAGCCTGTGGTCAGCACAACAACTGGCTATACCTCGGTTATTAAGATGGGAAATGATGTGGCGAAGAGCACCGAGTTTGTGCGGACAGTTGACCTTCGTCCAATTAGGGCACTTGCTCCAAAGTCCAAACCCCTAAAAACGTCCTACATATGTCACTACGTCGGTGATAGTTTGCATCCGAAACAAGAGCCATGTGGGAAGGACGAAGTTTTTACATACGCACACTGAAAGGGCTACCCTGGAGCTGATCAGTATACTCACCTGTAGCCAGGGGTGGTCCAGTACTTGGTCAAGAGTGAGTCGTTTGTGCGCGTCAACGGTCATCATCTTACGAATCAAATCCTTGGCTGGACGCACAAAAACATGCGGCTTTGGAGAAAAAGGACGGTAATAAAATAATGTATATCGCCCGCGCCAGTTCTGCAGTGGTTGGATGCGCAGCCTTTCATGCAGGAGGATGTGGGTTTAAATCTACAGAAACCAGGGTATTTCCCGCACCTTCCACTAAGGGGAATAAGAAAGCTTTTCGTGCTTGTATATCGAGACATTTTTCTATTGAAGTCGGTCCTAGTAAAATCTCTTAAGGGTATAAATGACATTTACTACCGTGAGTAAAGGAGCATTATATTTCACCTCCCTAACCGCATCTTGCTCTTGTATCCAACGTGCCAAAAGAGGCAATAACAGGCAGTTAGACTTCACGGGAGACTGGCCAGTCAGTGACTAGTAGTACACCTTTGCAACGGTAGTATATATATAAAAAGTCGACAATACCAAGTGTTTTTTCCCGCTGGTACAACAAGCAAGTATTTTATCTCGATTGCTTCAGTCAACTTGGACATGAGTCGGTAATAGTGAAATTGATTAGTGACTGCACGTCTAGTTGGGTGAAGGGCAGGTAAATATATACCGTTAATTACTTTTATCTAATTCAATAAGCGCTGTGATATAATTAGTGATTTGATGCTGTCTGTGTTCGGTGGAATGATGAGAATTGCCGTGTCATCCATCAATAGACAAGCTATGTAAGCGGCCCTAACACGCTTTATGAAGGTCACAAGCGATGCGATTTACTCTAAGAGAAAACACAGAAAGCCACGTACCGTTGTGCGAAATGTTGCTCCAGTAACGATCAGGGAAAGAATAGTGAGCGCCGATAATCTGTTTAGGGAGCTCCATGTCTTTGCGTTCGTTAGAGAATGGAGGGTAGCCCACGAGGCTGCGTGTCAAATGGCGTGAAACGTTATAGGTACATTACATACACGACAGATTGGGGTGGGGTGGGACATTGCATAAACGCCAGACATACTTTACAGTAAAACAGCATTAAATAAGTCAGCTGATTAAAGTGCCAAATATGAACCAGGAGTCGAAGTTTCGAATATTAGATGAAATAAAATATATTAGATTCAAAGTGCGCGAATAGTACTGCTTTCTAACACGCTTTACATCAATAAATACACTAAAACATCTATATGGCCTAAAACATTGTCGGAAAATACCAGATATATTAGCACTAAAACACTAATGAGCTTCCTAAAACTAATAACTAAGAGGCTATGATAATAAAACGGTTAATCAAAGACATATAGGGTTCACGAAATACTTCTGAGTGATGACATGAAATGAAATATATGAGAGTCAAAGTGCGCAAATAGCATTGCTGTCTAACACACTTTACATCAGTAAATACACTATTTAATAACAATGATATAGCCTAAGCATCGTCAGATAATAACACGCATATCAATTAGCACTAAAACACCAATGAGCTTCCTAAACTAATAAATAAAAAGGCTGCACTAATGACCCAGTTGAACACATATTGATGACGATCATTTCTAACGTGCCCCTTAGAGGTTAACTACAACCACCTTGACATGTGACACAAGGTGTGATAAAAAGTGGAAGGGTGCTGAGTAGAAGTCACCAAAAAGTGTTACGTAATATTGAAATTAGTAATTAGCAGTCGCATCTATAGTTAAAATACAGTTAAAATGACTTGTATAGTATAGAAAGCCGTATTAGTCTAAAGAATTATGAGAAAGATGTATGGGTAACTAACACCTTTTGAGACTAATGAATTTTATTCATAAATGAGCTTTCACATGTGTAATATGCTTAGTCAGGCTTATGGAATGAAATTGATCAACATGTGAAATACGGGAAATTTCTACTAAATAATCAAATATGAGTTGGTGATACTAGTTTACTGAACTAACATGTCTAGCCTATGAAGATTAACGACTGTGGGAAATATGCACTAAATATGTAATGCAATATGATAGCGAGTGGCGAAAGAAAACATGGTGGTGATGGAGGTAAATAGAATGAAATGAAATTTTATTGATTTATAGTGCCCTTTAAACACATGGCTATCAAAGACACTTGACAAATTTATGGTTACTATGATTTACTGCAAACACAAGGAATATGGCTCAAAATCGAACTCGGTATACCATGAAAACAAGACATAGGTACAACATTTATGGACCCAAAATATCAGCCAATAGAAGTCTCCAGACGTGACTTGCTATCACTAAATAAATATACACGGCAGCAGAGACACAACATTGCAATAAAATCCCTACCAGTCACACCAGACTGCACCAGACTGGTTATCTGGGGGTCGTGGGTTCGAGTCCCATCAGGGGTATAGGTTTTTCCTGTGCATTTCTCTCCAGCTATCAATAAATAAATATACACGGCAGCAGAGACACAACATTGCAATAAAATTCCTACCAGTCACACCAGACTATCTGGGGGTCGTGGGTTCGAGTCCCTTCAGGGGTATAGGTTTTTCCTGTGCATTTCTCTCCAGCTATCACTAAATAAATATACACGGCAGCAGAGACACGACATTGCAATAAAATTCCTACCAGTCACACCAGACTGCACCAGACCGGTTATCTGGGGGTCGTGGGTTCGAGTCCCATCAGGGGTATAGGTTTTTCCTGTGCGTTTCTCTCCAGCTATCAATAAATAAATATACACGGCAGCAGAGACACAACATTGCAATAAAATTCCTGCAATAAAATTCCTACTCTGAATGATGAAATGAAGTGAATAGAGACACTAAAAGGTGGGTAACGGGTCAAGCAGCATATATCTGGCACAACATCGGTAGCTAGAGACAAAAGTGTGGGCGACCTGGTATTGTGTGGCTGTGTGAAGCCATCGTCTAAAGTCTAAGGGTACCCACCAGATGTACAGTATGACCCCGAGACTCCAGACATCGATGGCCTTGGTGTAGCTACTGTTACCCGCGGTGAGGAGGATCTCAGGGGCGAGGTAGGTGGGTGTGCCGCAGAATGTCTTCATCATGGAGCCGGCATCGACGAATTTGGACAGGCCAAAGTCGGTGACCTGAGTCGGGGTATGAATGTATGCGCGGCGAGCGGGATTGTATAAACGCAATACGTGGGCAATCATTGGCTGATTCCAAGTTAGCCCCCACTATTTGTAAATTTGTATTTGTATATGTTTGATTTGCAACCGATCAGCAAACAGATTGTTACTTTCTGATCCTAGAATTAAACTGAAATCTATGGGTGGGCGATTTTTTATGAAGGCAGCTCCTACACTTTGGAAGAAACTTCACGCAAACATTCAAACAATTACCATCCTTGAATCATTTAAGAAGGCTATCAATCTTTTTACCACCGTTGATCTATAGCTCTTTGTTCTGATATACTCCAGTTGTTCATATCCCTCATGCAAGTTAGGAATGATCACAGTTTTATGCTAAGCTATTTTAGTTTGTTAACGATTTTCTTTATCTGTCATCTTACTGTATATATCTTTTTTTCTCGACTCACTTATGGTATACCGAGTTCGACTTTGAACTGTACTCCTTGTATTCCTTATACTCCTTGCATTTCTATTTAGTCATAGAAACCATAAATTTGTGTAGTGTCTTTGATTGCCATGTGTTGGAAGGGCACTAGAAATCAAATAGAATTCCATTCCATT
>WURV02155842.1:0-16503 GCA_011762755.2 Epimenia babai
ATATATTACTTTGCTAGGTTACATAATATTCATGTATGGACGTAACTTTGGGGTCACGAATCAGTAATACAAGTTTTCCATTGACAAACACATCGTTGTGTAAATACAAAGAAAAAACAATGTCAGAAATTTAATATGCGAATACTGTAATTGATTCACTTATTCAAATACAGTACACTTAGAAAGCACCGAGAGAGACAGCTAATTTTGTATTAGTTGTGTAATTAATGCAGCAGTTGTATATCTTTGTGGCAAAGTATAATTTCATGCCATTAATTTAATGTTGGACAAAGCCAGTTTTATCAAAGCTGTGCAATATACTACAATAATATTGTAGTGCACAACGTGGCAATTTGTCCTATCTTGATAAAATTTCATCAACGGGTTCACAAATTTACTTAAATATGCTAACAACAAACATGCATTATGTGTACAAATCAATGCCTGCAAGACTATAACTATAAATATATGTAATAAAAGTATCTTGAATTTCAATCGCGGTATACCCAGAATTACTATGTTGTCATCTCTAAAGACCACGTCATTCATTGATTTTATCAGTTTGCTCTTTGTAATTCTACATGATAGATATTAATTTATTATTTAT
This sequence comes from Epimenia babai, assembly GCA_011762755.2. NCBI lineage: Eukaryota > Metazoa > Mollusca > Solenogastres > Cavibelonia > Epimeniidae > Epimenia > Epimenia babai. The sequence continues at coordinate 608 of WURV02155842.1, forward strand.
TACATATTATTACGAGAATACAAAGGTAACACCTTTTTGACTAACTTTATGAGGATTAACACAAGCTTTCGTATATCAAGTATACCTCATCAGGTGCATTTTCGTATTTACGACATGGCTAACACGACAACCCACACCTAGGTATTATTTAGGGTTGGTGTCAAATATAATAAAAAAAGCTCATTTTCACACAAATATTCCGGATACGGATCGACACAAAATTCTAATAATTTATTCATCAGGATTGGTTCATTTCGGAACTTTATTAGAAAAGTGTATGCAAATTTGTTAATTACCAAGGTAGACAACTAACAGACAAAATGGACGGAAAATACCCATAAAAATATTTGGTGTCGTGGTATATAAGCTAACAACCACACGTGGAATAGAGGGAAAAGGATTACAGTAAAAGATTAGTGTATAATAATACGACGTTCTTCTAGTAGAAATGTGTTACGGTTGGCTATGTTTGTGTGACATGTATGTATTATTGAATACGATTAAGTAGTCTATCAACATGAATTATGTCCCTTGTTCTTCGCACCTTGCTAAGTTATGTACCTTGCTCCTGGCCGCCAATGTCCGAGGCTGCAGACCTATCTATATAAGTTCTGTAAGTGAATAGAATATTCCACAGTTACAGTTCTTTTTTATATGGAAATCTTCACCTTAAATCATTCCCCAAACTCTAAGATCACAGTACTGTATTATAATTAATAAAAAATTATGTCACTTCAAATCGATTATTTGATGCCAAGTCACACTTGCGACAAGCAGACACTCGTTACAAGTTATAACATATATATTTAGTTCTAACTTCTGAGTATAACTTTATTAATGGCATTATCGATAAAGTCAAATAGAAGCCACGGGAAAATTTAATAATCGCGAACACGTTGTAATAAAAAAATATCCAAATTTGCAACTTTTACAGTGAGATATATATATATATATATATAATATGTGAGAGTAACTCTATTAGTGCTAGTGATTTTTATTTAACAAAAATTTGTAGGTCGGGTTTTTGTGCCTAATGCTATGACTGCTTTCTTAGTTGAATATATAATAATTATAACGGCGCAGTGAACTCGTGCAATCCGCCCAAAGATGCCATGACACCAGCATATTATATTCTAAAGCTAACCAGAATGTTAACCCTAACCGCACTAGTTCATAGCGCCATAATAGGAAAAAGATAACATAATGGTAATTATGATAGGGTTGGCAAAAGTCACTTAAACAATTATTCGTGATATCATACAGATTTTAAAGCAAGACAAAGTAAACTCCCAAGCAAAATTGCTAAATGTGAAGTTATAAAAATACTTTCATGTTATGAATTATCAAAATGTTTGATTATTGTGATTGACATTATTTCGATGATAATAGTAAATCACTACGCAGGATTCCATTAGTAAGTAAATATCGAGTCAGCAACCATGGTGCCATGGTTGAAATCTTGGCTTTCGTGAGAGAGGTTGCGAGTTCAAGTTTGCATACATCCAGAATTTTTGCTGCTATTTTTGTCCTCGAATAATGAATATTAAGTATTGAGGAAGATTTCCCGTGAGATGGGTTATTGTAAAATATCTCATTGACATAAGGCAGTATTGTAAGCGTGACTGACATTTATCACCATTAATAAAGTCGCACTAAAATGTAGCCTTTTCTCTTTTTTCTTTATGCCTTACATAGCTCATTTTGAATTATTAAATAATATGTTAATAATGAATTTTCCAAGTGGATTTCTGTGTCTCATCATAAGAAATAGCTGAGTTTGTGGCTTTTCATAATTATAGAATAATGACATTAGCATTGCTTTATTGCATTATAATTTATATCCAATGAAACCATAAAAAATTTTACTGGTGCAGGCAATGTGGCGCAATATTTGGCACGCTGTCGTTTATCAAGTGTTTAAGTCTGGATATGCTAATTGGACTTGTTACATAACCCTAAGACGTCAAAGGCAATAGGCGTGAAATGATTTGAACTGAATATTAATATCACATGACTATATCATTCAAAATCATTAGTTTATAAGTAGTCTAGCTTAGTTTATTTCACTTAATACGTGTCTGTGTTTACTTTCAGGACACGTAGTCCTCATTTTTATCGAATTACATTATTCGCATAAAAACGAGTCTTTTTTCAGTTATATCCTCAAACATTTCCCTCAAAAAGATGCTGTTCCAAAGCAGGCAGTAATAAATATAATTTAATAAAATATAATAAAAGCATTTCATATGATGTTATGTAATATGATATGATTACCGTATATGTAACAAAGTACAGTACTTGATTGTAGGGATCGACGATATTGGTTCTCTGAGTATTCTTGGGATAATAGGCAGGCTATCGGTATGCACCACGCAGCATTTTGAAACATTTCAAAAACAGTGACACTCTTCGATGGACTTCTTTCTTATTCTTGCATTCATTAATAGATGAAGATTTACATAATTCTATACAAATTCAATATTATCGAAACATGTTAACTAGTGCAACAGTTACGACTGAGGAGGTAAAATCCGAGAAAGTAAACATCTGCAAAACATTGGCATTAACAAACGATATGCGAAATACGTATATGGCAGCTAAATTAACAGTTTATGCTGTTCCAGAGAATGCACTGATAAATATAGTGAAAAGTACTTAATAATGAGATGTAATATATTTGATAATAGTCGGGTATATGGCATCTAGATCAACGGTATGTTTTGATTATACACCAAGTATATGACATCTGGATTAACGATATGTACTGGTCCGGAGAGTTCAATTATGATTATATACATAAAAAGAATTATTAAAGATGAAAAGATTAAAGATTAAAGTATAATGAGATAAAATAGGTTAACGTAATAAAGTGGCTTTGGCTTTAGCAGCTATATGGAGGGTATGTGGGGGTGGCTGGGAGATCACCATGGTTGTCTTATGGATAGTACCTGAATCACTATAATTTATGACATCCAATGATATAAAAGTCAATTGCATAGATCTGTTTAAAAACAAAAAATTACAATATACAATGGGAAAACTCAATTGCTACCAACTCGCAAAGATTTAAAGTTACGAATTTATAGAACACGATATTTACATGAAAAAGTTTTGTGGTAGAACATAGATACATCATACGCTGATGGGTTTTATCAAATGCTCATGCATGAAATTCAAACATCAAAGAATTTTATCGACTTGCATGTATACCTAAGGACCCAAGGGTATGGAGTTGACGACTTTGAATTAAAAGAAAATCTGTCGAACAGTTGGAGTAAAAAGGACCAACTCCTACTTTTGACATACGGCGAAAATTGTATAACGCGATAGCTCCATCACATTATTGTCTGTATCGTTGTGTTAGAGACATTTTGTATTGTGAAGTTTTCCAGTAAGTGATGTTTACGTGTTTCAGATGACTAAGATTTTCTTGCGCCCACTCTCTTTTGATATTGGCCTTTAAAAACTCCACTCCAACCCCACTACGCAATCAGAATGCTTGAAGTGGAAGTATTTAGTTATTTGCGCCATCTTACAAAGTTTGCCGTAACATCATGCCACCATCATACATACTTAATGCCTGAATGCTTCTATTGTTTTTTAACTAAATTAAATATTTGTCTTATTGTTTTCATGATACCCAATATTCTCCAGCCACCCACGTATGCGCCCTTCTCACTCCATGTGCAGATCTCCATTCACATTAAAATGGCTTTTCTGAATATTCTAGGGTTTTGTCTCGAATCATCTATCATGCCTTCATTTGGTGTTGTAGACTGATGATGCATGATGTTGGGTAGGGATGCAACATAGATCTTATTCTCCAAATATCCCTACCGAAAAAGTTACAAGGCACTATCCAGCCAGGAACCATGCTATTAGATGCAGTTGCACAATGTATCAGTGAGCAAAGGGCACATGCATTGTCATGCGTAGTGAATTTGGGGCCATATCCAGGGCCAACTGCTACACGGAGAAAGCACTGTAGCTGTTCACAGTGGAAGTGTTCTTCAATCTTCGAACTCAGTTAACATCATCGAATTTAACTCCTATTCTTTAAAATTCTTTCAGATAATGGTAGACTGACAGATGAGTCTTATTTCGCATAGTATGATAAATTTGAGGTAGTTGAAGTTTTCATAGTATTCAAAAATGGTTCATTCAACATGCTCATGTCTCCGACATTCTTTCTATTCACATCTCATTCCATGAAAATGCAACCTTAATTGCCAATAAAAAGTTTTCACAGATTCCGTTAAAAAACCATGGCTAAAATTGAATCTTTTTAAATCACAGGTTAGTCTAAATAAATAACCAAAACCAATCACCCAAAATGTTGTGACATCACTATAAAGAATTTCATTGAAATTTTAATGAAAAATCATAAGCAGTTCTGGAAAAAACAATTATCATGACATTTACTATTAAATGTGGCACAAATCAACCATCGATTGAATGACCCAGATGATCGATATCTCCATATTCTAGAAGGTGACAATGAAGATTTATGGTTATTTGAGGATAAGGTTATTTTTCAAGTGACAACGTTCAGATTGATTGCATGGCTAAGCTGATTTCCTTCTTTGATACGTACAGTTTAGGATATTAATATTAACTGTATCCGAATTAACGACTACCAAACTTGTAACCATAATTTAAATATTTCTACCTATATGAAATGTTCAATGTTTGTTTACTTCAGTGAAATACCTCGAACATTGATGTGCATACACATTTCATCTCCCTATTAGATCATGTGTGCAGTATTTGCCGTGTATTTTCGCCCACTCAAGCCATATTACTGTCTGGAATGAGTAAAAATTTGCTTTCTTGTATATTAATCCAGCAGCGGTAGTTGGCATGACTTTTGTATAACTTATTGTACAATTACTGGCTTACAAGAGTCATCTAGCGGTTTGGCACAACTATCGAAGGAAATTGTCAAAAATCATCCTTCAAAGTATTTTCAAGTGTGACTCAATCTTCATCCAAAGAATCCCCGTGACATAATTTATCAAGTCCAATGAGGATGGTACAAAAGCAAATCTGATCATCCAATGTCTAATATAATCCTAGTAAATACAATTTTATTGGCATATTGCTAGTTAACTCAGACTTAATTGCTTCTCAATTCAGAACTAAAATGTTTCAAATTGGATAATACTTCTATGAACAGCAGTTTGAACTAAATAGAATCAAATGTCATATCTATAAATTTTAGATCCATATGTAAATTCTAGATATGTAAATTGTATTTCTTTGCTTTTCGGCAACACAGCGCAGATATAAGAGCATGTCTAAAACGTTCTCCATTGAGAACATACAAAGCAAAGTTTATTGCATTATTAATGTAAGTTAGGAAATAGGAAATAACGTAGTAATAAAACAGGCCAATAGTTTTCTCTGAGAAGTAAATATATGGTTCGATTATTGAGAATATCCTCTTTGGTAAAGATGAGATGATAAAAACTGTGTTCAAAGTGATCAACAGAAATGTGGTTCTGCGGGATTGTTTGTGAGTTTCCTCCTCGGTAATGTTACTTGATGGGCGCTGTAAATGTGCAAGTTCACGGGCCATAATGCTGCTACATATAACCATAATCACAAATGGGCCTAAGAACGCCAAGAACATATCACACCAACTCCAGTAATAATTAAAGAAGGTCATATAAGCATCATTGTCACTGAGACAGCCTTTAAGTTCACCATTCGGATGATATACGAGTTTGAAGTAAATAGGGATATGAAGAGAAAGAATCGATGATATTATTAATATGCCCGTTATAACCTTATAGCGATGTTTGTTGCTGATATTTCTGGTTTTAAATGGAAATAAGATGCACACACATCGTTCAACAGAGATGGCAGCTAGTAACCATGCAGAAGTAAAAATTGAGACATACGACAAGAAAAAATGTAGCTTGCAGGTCGCGTCGTGCCAAGTTCGCATGTTAGTGTTTATCAACCCATTGAGCCACACACGCAAAAAAGGAACATTGAGAACCACTGTATCTGTGATGGCCAGAGAAATGAGATATACTTTATACGGCATGTGTCCAAGTTCCGGGTGCTGTAATGTGATAATAGTCAAAATATTCCCGATCGTTCCGAGAAAAATAATTAATGGCGGTATGATTTTATATAGTAGCAATATAACGGAGAGGGTGTAGACTACCGATGTAGTGGTGGTAATGAAGATAGTATCATCGCTGCCTGTTGTGTTCAGTGCATCCATGGTTTGTTCCAAGGAAGTATTATGGTAAGTTACAAGAGCATCCATGTGGTTATAAAGTCATAATAAGTCACGTATTACATCAATTCCTGTAAAAAATGTACTTGATCATTATCTATTATTATATACAATTATTGCATTCGAATTTGATGTTTAATAGTTACGTATATATATATATATATATATATATATATATACGGTATATGAAATTAAGCTGATTATGGTACGAAAAAAAACTTTCTTTGTTATGAGGATAGTGTAATATAATTTGGCGTCTATTGTCAAGTAGTACAAGTAGTAAATGTAATATTTTTATCAGGAAAATCAATAATTCTTGTGTGGAGCGAAATCTTATTATAGAGCTCATTATGGTATGAGTGTTAATCAATAAACGTATTAACACAGAAAAGTGGTAACACTATACCATGGAACAACGGCACGTTCTTAGTGTCGCTTGTATGTATGTAGCGGAAGTCTGGGGCCTGCTTCATCGTCTGGAGCTTTTCCAAAGTTCATCTATAGTTGAGGCGACAAATGAATTATAATAAAAATATAGACTACGCGGCGTCGCGTAGAGCCATAATTGAGTAAAGACATTCTCTAATCAAAGTTTTTTTGAGCTTCTGGCTACGAGGACTGTAGCCTTCAACTCATGAAAGACAGAGTTGATAATATATACACATGAATGAAATAAAACTATTGTTTAAAGGTAGGTTAATTTTACATGTGGAGATAGATAATAGACTGGGTGCTGTATTATTTATGAAGTCATAATTATAGTGTATTGTTTTGGCAACTTCATGTCGGTTTGATCAGTATCCTATGTGTGCAAGCATTCTAAATTTTTTCTTATGCAGCGTCCTTTGTCAATTATTTTTGCATTATCAGTCAGTGTTGTCTGGTACTATGCGGATGAACCAGTGAACATTCAGTGAACAAAAGAGCTAAAGGAATGGGATCATTCTCCCTGTGGAAACACACTATGTTGGAATTTGTGGGTCATCTTCCCCGATACCTTGAATAACATTGCTCAGTCAATGTCAGTCTGGAATACTTTTCCTTGAATTTGTCAGATTAGAATTAAAATAGTTTTTTAGATGTCAGTTATTTCAAACGGTGAAAATCAACAAGCACCACTTAATCATTTTTCATTGTGTACATGGCCGGGCACCATTCAGTTGAACATGTATTTAGGATTAGGGGATGAGCAACACTGCCACACCCGACAGCCCGGTGGTACATGCCGGGCACAGTTTCGCTATAACAATAGCAGTGATAGAGGCGGGACATCGTTCCACGTTCCACGTAGCATTAGCAGAACCGAGCAGGTTCCACATTGTAGCAATAGCACTGATAGAGGCCGGGTATGGTTCCATGCTCCAACAAGAGCGGTGGTAGATGCTGGGCATGGTTCCACTTAGCATTAGCACTGGTAGATGCCAGGCACAGTTATACGCTACAGCAATAGCTTCGGTAGATGTCTTTGAACTTGTGGGTCAGCTTACTCGTAAAAACAAAGAGCGGATCTGATCTGACCGAGGAAAAAGCTTTACACACGTTGTGTGAGTTATGTTAATATGTAGTCATGGTTTTTGCGAAGTTCGTCACATTCCTTAAGTGTTCCTTTTTCTTGTTCTGAATTATCAACCGGCTTTGCCGCCGCCATGGCTTCATGGACATTCAGCACACATTGTCTAGGGTAGACAAGATTGGTTTCTTTCTCAGGGGAGAGTCTATTATCTTGTACATACTGTACAATTAAAAATTTTCGAGGGAAATTAAGACGTGAAAACCGCAAAATCGAATTTTAACCCCAAAAATAATGAATGGAGAACTAATAAAGAATAATTAAAATACGTTTATATGTATTTTTACTATTTTTGCTTTTTCCTTATTTTGGCTATGGCTAAGATAATTAGTTTGGTAGACATAAAATAGTGTTTTTACATCATCAAGAACATTCACAAAGAGAAATTTCTCTCCAACTGGATAGTCTAGGAAAGGCATTCGCCAGGTTATCAATAAATACAACGACAACGGACTAGTGTAAGATAAATAAAACATGTTGTAGGCCTAAGAAACTGTCTGCAAAAGATGAACACTACCTTAAGGTTACATCATTGAAGGACAGACGGATAACAAGCACGAGTAAAAAAGAAAAAAAGTACAGGCACTTGTGTTGACGCAACAAATGTTTGCAGAAGTCCTGCTCGTAGTGATCTGCATGGGAGGGTGCGGCTAAAAACCTTATTTATAAACGGCTAATGTCATTAAGACTCCAATTTGTTAGTACTCCTATGAGTTACATTAAATCATGTCTTGAGCGTACAGTTAAGCATGGCGGAGGTGCTGTACAAACAGATCTCCATCCACCATGCTGTGCCAATATCATCGAGACGGTGTGGGACGACATGGAAAGTCCTCCAGAACATTTGGAGAAACTTGCCACAAGAATATCGCCAAAAATTGTTTGCAAGCATTCCCCACACTATCGCTGCTGTTGTGAAGGCCAAGGTGGACATACAAAATATTGACATTTGACAATTTGTAATGTTTAATGCGATTGTTGAATTAGAATTTAGTTTTGATTATGAATACATTTTAATAATGCTCCGTGAATGCTATCTTAAGTGATTTCTTTGACAATATTGACATATTATGTTGGTAGCCCAAGACTTTTGCACAGTACTGTATTATTCTGCCAATTTTTCATGTGTACGGTAAATTGAGAGAATAGAGAAAATAGCAAAATCTACATGGTTCTGTGTGCCTTTGTGTATGTTAATATTATTTCAATAAAAGAGGTTCCGATAATGGTTTAGCACATATTAGTTTCAGTCTTAACCACAGCGTCTTAAAAGGCTCCTCAAATTCCTTTCTGGAATTTTTGACTACTGCCAATTTTTTACAGCATCTGTATCTATCTGTATAGTTTCATCAGCTAATTGAAGTGGTCATAGTACACATATATGTTTTAGTATAGATTACCCAAGAAGCCTCGAAAATCCACTGTCATGAATCTAGGGGTGATTTTTAATCTAAGTTTATATGAGTTGCATCAACGCATTCCATTTTATTGTTCCTCGCCAGGAATATACCCCTACCATATGTATTTAGGTTGAATTAAGTTAAATGACTATGAAAGCGGTGGGTAGCATATCCAACTAGGGAGCAATAGTCCACCTTAAATGATAGTTTGCTCCGAATGACCCAAACGATGCTATTATGCGTGTAGGTGAGTAGGTGTGGCAGTGTGGTCAATTTTAACACTTTAATAAGTAAATACCATGACACTAAGAGTGAATTGCTCCATGTTGGGCAATCATTTCTAGGCCAACAAATAGATCCATTCAGTTCACTCCCTATGAATACAGTATGAAAATGAATATTACGGCAGTTTCTGTCCGCTGAATAAATGGCATTATCTTTGTGTAATTTACAGATGGTCTTGAGATTTGATCAAGTTTACCATACCACACAAACGACCTTTGAGTTATAGCAGAGATAAAGCCAACAACCATTTTTGGTGTCAGTATGATGTTACCCCTGGTGGCGATATGATTGCAAAATTTGCAGGTGGTCGATCACCATTCGGTGTGCAATTTGCTGAAAATTTCCTGGTAACCATTCTGCATATCAAATTTGGATTACGAGGTTGTCGGTGAACAGCGATAGGTTGATTGAAATGAGGAAAGTACCCGAGATAAAAGTGCTGCGGCAGCCTGATACACAAGATGGTACAAAGATATCATAATTGGTATAAGAAATTTTATTACGAATATTCACCAAAGACTAAATATCACAATTGCTTGTGTCAAATATTCCAATAATATGTATATGCGATCTATAAAATAACATACCTACATGATATATATCAACTTTATTACATTATAGTAATCACTCTGTCATAGAATTTCTAAAGTCATAAAGTCTTCATGTGGTGGACAATGGAATAAAAATGTCGTAATTCAATATACTAGTTACTATACTCTATACTACATATATACTACTATATATATATACACATACTATATATACTACTCATATACTACAGTATATGAATTTATTCATTTAATTACAATGCACAACTTGAAAGCTCTGGGAGATTCACCTCATTTCACATGTATTTTGTAACTAATGCTGTACTTGAATATTTTTGTTGAAAATATAATTTAATACCATTCAGACAAGTTGAAGCTTTACCGTTTACAGAGTGTGGCAGTTTACTTTATCTCTAAAAAAAATTTCATGTAAATGCGTCGCGGTTCACTTACAATAAGATCACATAAAAATTTATGGGCGCAGATCTTCAACGTAGAAACCTCCCTTCTTTTTATCACAAATAGCATTAGACAATACGTAAATAATGGAAATTTTGTAATTCTTATTCTTCTTGATCTAAGTGCTGCCTTCGATACAATTGGCCTCAGCATACTTAGTTCCCACTTTAGATCGCATTTCAGTATGGTTGGCAATGCACTCCCATGGATCCAGGACTACTTGTAAAACCGAAAGTACATAGTTAAAGCATCTGGCATAAAACCTGCTCCTCATTCCCTACCGTACAGAGTCCCATAGGGTAGCCTTCTCGGACCATGTATGTCACTCTATTCCAAGACATAATTAAAATCATGGACTTGATGATATGTTTTACGCTGATAATACCCAGCTTTGGCTACCTATTGACACCAAGGACCCCCATTCTCTTGAATACTTTATACAAAAACTACCAAATGCCTGAATAATATATTTGAATGACTGCAAATAAACTAAAAAATTAATTCAACAAAGACGGAACATTCACTTATCTCTTTGCCTTTTGCCTCTTCTCCTGACATCTCCGTAACTATCAAGGGCACAACTATCTAGTTGTCAGATAAAGTTCATAACTTTGGAGTCATATTTGACAAGCATCTCACTTTCCACAAACAGATCATCAAATTTTTCTAATCTTGCTCTATTTACGGGTCATGTATATCAGGTCAATATCAAGCTACCTCTCTCCAGAACTATGTGAAACCTTTATACATTCTTTCATCACAAGCACAATTGACAACTGCATCTCTATGTCAATCTTCCATCGTACGAACTCTGCCGACTCCTGAACAGAGCCGCCCCTGACTTCTCACTCATACATGTCATCTCTCTCATATTACTCCTGTTCTTCACTCACTCCAAATAGCTACCCATCACATTTCGAATCTCTGTCAAGAACCATCTATTAACTTACAAATGCATCCACAGCATTGCTCCTTTTACCTCTCTTCAGACATAAATTCATCTCTGCGTTCTACACGATCGAACTTTTTACTTAGCCTCATCGTTCCTCATACGAAACGCATAAGTTTCGGCAAACATGTTTTTCACGCTGCTGCTCCTCGCCTTTTCAATGTTCTTCCAGTTAATCTACGACAATGCAAAAGTATAAATCAATTTAAAAGTCAATTAAAACACGCCAAAGTTTATAACTAATAAATTATCAAGAATTATCATCGTCTTTTTACTATAGTTTTGTGTTCTTAATCTACATATAATGCTGGTTCTATTTAAGATATTACATTTATTCAAAATATCGCAACATGTGATAAAATATGTAGTGCAGATGACGGATGACTGGGGTAATGTGTTTATAGCGATGAGTATTTGTTTAAAGATGAGCAGCCGAATTCTGCAATATCTGGAGACGTTGAATGTCAAAATTTGATGGATCAAACAAAAGAGAATTACAGTAGTTTAATTTCAAGATAATAATAGCGTCTATAAGTGTTGCAATATTCATTTGATCAAGATATCGTACGATACTCTTTATATTTCTAAGATGATAATATCCCGATCTACAAACAAATGATATTTGATTATGCAATGAAAGTATTGTACTGTAAGTTAAAACCAAAGGTTCGTTTTTACTTATGTCATTTGAGATCCACAAAGTAATGATCCACTGAGTAATATTTTTGGAACTGTTTTTTTCTGTATTTTGATTTAAAAAGAATCAACTTCATTTTTTCTCCATTTAATTTAGATTTATGAGAATTCATTCATATTGCAACCAGTGAAAAACACTACTCATGTCTTTTTGTAATTGTGCACTGTCATCAAGATTTATGGGAAGAACTCATTTATTGGTTCTCGAGGTATGTTTCTACGAATGGTGTCAAATTTGTTAAGGAAGGTGACATATTCATCGGGGTCAACAATTATTTGCGTCTGTCTTAAAGATGTATTGACAGTGAGAATTCAGAAAGTAGAAAACACTTCGTGTTGTTGATTGGATGATGTTCCTATTTGGTCTCTGTAATAAGTTTTTTCGGCTTCCTTTGTGATCATAGATACCGATATAACTGACTCGTTATATGCAAGTCTATGAGCATCATGTCCCGTTTTTCGCCACTTCTCTTCCTGTTTCCAGCGAAGCTTGCGCGCAGATCGTATTTCTTTACTCATCCACGGTTTACTTTTGCGTTTAACATCGATAACTGTGGGGGGCGTGAGCATCGAGAGTTAGTCCTAAACCGTAAAAAGTTTGTCATAGGCAACGATTTGACAACTTATTATTACGTAGGCAATGATTCCAACTTCTGCAAAACTAAACACTCGAAACGACACGCTATGTAATAATATTCAATTCCTAAATTCAATCAATTCACTATATTAGATAAGTGTTAGTTACGCTGTTCATATGCATACAAGAAAATTACGTTGTACTCAAAACACATAAAAAAAGATATTTTCTTAAAAATGTAGTTTAAAACTAAATATTTTACGTATCAATTCATTTCACACTAATGATAAACATATGAACTAAATGCAGTATAAAAATTGTTCGATTAATCACTGCAGAAGATAAGAAAAAAACAGAAAATACAAGAGTAGCATTCTCGATCAGTTATTGGAAGCACATCTACAACAATATATTGATAGGTGCTTATAGACTATTCGTTCTAACCATTTTAAGATGACTGGTAGATTAGATATAGGGCAGTAGTTAATTAAAGTATTGCACTCGAGTCCAGACTTGATGACAGGTGTCACGAGAAAAATGTTTGATTTATGCGATATTAGTAATTTCAATTTTCAACGTGTGTATTTGTGTATTAAACGATTTTGGCGATAAAGTTTAAAAAAGGAAAAAAAACGGTGTCACGAGAGCAGATTTCAAACTACAAGGAACAGTACATGTAGCAAAGGATAAATAAAAAAGTGACACGAGATAGGCTAGGAGAATTGGGAGACAAGGCCGAAGTAATGATTTAGGCAGGGAATCAAGAGGTGAATGTTTAGAGTTGTTTCAGCGATTAGATTAATAAGGTGCTCAGGATATATTTCCGTAAAAGCGGACATCTCAACATGAAATGGGCAGCTATCAAACACCAGGTATGGGGAATTGCTAATATCTAGGTCAGTTCTAATCCTGTCAATTTTGTCATTAAAACACTCTGAATGCTATCGGAAGATTCTCAGGTGGGATGTTGGTAGGCATTGGTTGGTTGGAATCATCCTTGCTAGTGATTTTGCCGAAGATCTCATATAACTTACGTTGTGATGGTGTCAAATTTGGAATCAAATTGGAATAGTATTTATTCTGACCTTGCCGAATAACTGTATTGATTCTCTGATGGAAAGTAAAGAGACATCTCTTTGGATTATTGTCCATTAGGCACATAGAGGCAAAGATTAACTAAGCTAAGAAATAGCAATAACGTAGTAATACAGGCCAATAGCACATGGTATTCTACACCCTATCATTATATTTCTTGTATTAATTTAAGTCCAGTTTATTTCGATAATACCACTTCACGTATACAAAAAATACATCACGTAAATTCAAGCTTGGTTACGTTCAGTAGAGTAGCAAACTGTCACATGACAGTCAAACCTGACAACACCCTAATCGGTCATCATTGCGCGTGCCTCAGAACAAAGAGACTTCGAATTGCACATGACTCATATGAACAGCACTTTGGAATGAATGGGAGAGGTTTTAGTTTCAGGATAGCTGGGATCTGTAGAGTTTAGGTCTCCTAAATCTATTGGTTTGCTTTTCGACAGCACATTGCAGCAATAAGAGCATGTCTGAAACGTTGTCCATTGAGAACATACAAAGCAAAGTTTATTGCATTATTAACGTAAGTTAGGAAATAGGAAATAGCGTAGTAATAAAACAGGCCAAAAGTTTCCTCTGAGAAGTAAATATACGGTTCGATTATTGAGAATATTCTCTTTGGTAAAGATGAGATGATAAAAACTGTGTTCAAAGTGATCAACAGAAATGTGGTTCTGCGGGATTGTTTTTGAGTTTCCTCCTCATCAACGTTACTTGATGGGCGCTGTAAATGTGCAAGTTCACGGACCATAATGCTGCTACATATAACCATAACCACAAATGGGCCTAAGAACGCAAAAAACATATCACACCAACTCCAGTAATAACTAAGGAATGTCATATAAACATCATTGTCACTGAGACAGCCTTTAAGTTCACCATTCGGATGATATACCAGTTTGAAGTAAATAGGGAAATGCAGAGAAAGAATCGATGATATTATTAATATGCCTGTTATAACCTTATAGCGATGTTTGTTGTTGATATTTCTGGTTTTAAATGGAAATAAGATGCACACACATCGTTCAACAGAGATGGCAGCTAGTAACCATGCAGAAGTAAAAATTGAGACATACGACAAGAAAAAATGTAGCTTGCAGGTCGCGTCGTGCCAAGTTCGCATGTTAGTGTTTATCAACCCATTGAGCCACACACGCAAAAAAGGAACGTTGAGAACCACTGTATCGACGATGGCCAGAGAAATGAGATATACTTTATACGGCATGTGTCCAACTTCCGGGTGCTGTAATGTGATGATAGTCAAAATATTCCCGATCGTTCCAAGAAAAATAATTAATGGCGGTATGGTTTGATATAGTAGCAATATAACGGAGAGGGTGTAGGCTACCAATGGGTCGATTGTGGTCGTAGTAAAGCCAGTATTATTACTGCTTGAAATATTTAGTGTACCCATAATCACTGGTTCGTACCGAAAAAGTATTCTGACAAGCTTTAGAATCTCTATGAGCAAAGAATTATATAAGGTCTAGGGATGACATCAACTCATATCATATACATATAACATATATACATATATATATATTATACATATGATATAATTAAAATGTATTTAATTGTATGTGTGTTTAATTAACTATATAATGATTCGGAGTGAGAGAAAACATTAATTGTAATGCTGATAACATCATGTTATTTAGTGTAATAATAATAAATATTATTATCGTTATTGTTGCTGTAGCTATATCTGTTATTGTTATTTAAAGTGTTACATTCGAGTCCAGACTTCTTAATGAGCGGTGTCACTAGAGCTGATTTCAAAGTACGAGCAACAGTACATGTAGCCAAGGACAAATTGAAGATTGACACGAGATGTAATTAGTTGAATGTCGATTATCTCAGTTAAGGTGATATTTTCACAATGGAGATCAATAATTGTTATGTCAAATGAAAGGTCATAGAGTTAATTATGGTCAATAAATGTATAATAAACACAGACAAGCGGTAACCCGACACCATGTCTTCACCCTACATTGATCTCATGTCAACTGTTTCAAAAGATTTGATGTAGAAACTAATGTGTATGTATTTACTATCATTTAT
>WURV02155853.1:0-16501 GCA_011762755.2 Epimenia babai
TATATATAACTCAATTGTTTTGTGCCAACATAAGCAGAGCGAAGAAGACCGAGTTAAATGGATTTAGCTTGAGATTGAAATGATTAGAATCAACTTTTTCATTTACCTCGGACGGTATTCGACAATGTCGCTACCGAGCAGACATCATAACGCATCTTGTAATAACAATGGCTTGTAAGAAGCAGTCAATTTAATGTCATTGGTAATTGTAGGAGCGGGATTCTAATATAATTTATTGGCCATTACTCCATTGTCTATGACCGTATTTTATTTCTGTCACGCCGTTAAACCACAGGCCGACACTGCGTTTATATTTTTGAGTTCGCAAAACCGACGTTTGGGAGTGTGTTAATATCACTGACAACGATAATCCGCCTTGATCCGCACCGTTTTCAGAGTCTTCTAATAATGGTATGTTCAATTCGGCGTAAAATCCGACAGTGTCACCTGTAATTTATTGTCCGACATGGGTGTTGGAGCACGCGTCACAAGACCAGTATAATTTTCCATAAAATTTTCCAGAACTTTCTTTATACTACAGAAAATCACAGAACATTCGAACTGCAAAACGGAAACATTGTTTGAAACAGTCAATTAAAGTTTTCTGGTCGATCATGGCATGCCCAATGGAGCTACATGGGAACTTTTTCTATGTGACCTTTGAATTAAAATGCGCGTTCTCAAATAAACTTTTGTTTTAGAACGTGCGCCGTTTTCAAAAGCACATTTAGCGAACGACAGCGGTCTGAGTAAGGAATGATTTTTATCAAGATCTTCATCGCATAAACATTGTATCAATTTCAATAGGGTTTTCATTATAATTCTAGCGTTGTAGTTATGCTATAGTGTCTTCTAACACGCTGTTCGTCTTCTATTATACGCCCGGTGAGAACACATACAAATCGAATAATTCTTCCAGTGAATTAGACTCGAACTTGTCAAAGATGTTATCGACGTTACTAGCTGTTCACTGCACAATCACAGCGTGTCAATAGCGGCGATATTAATTTTGTCTTAATATGGACATTAGTCGGACTAAAGACCTGATTAACGTGGGTGAATACGACCATTGTGATGGGGGTGGTGCTAAAATCATCCCGGTGTACGCGGAGAAGTGTTAGTGTCTGGAAGCGGAGGATCTTTTCTCACTTAGTTAGCAATTAATCATGAAGACGCGTTGAGATAGCGATTCGGGATATGGTGACACGTGCTCAGACTTTCTTGGTACTTCTTTCGCTCAAAAAAATTAGGAAAATTCTTTCAGAAACGAGTACGTTTGTAGAATATCTCGTACAAAAAGTTTATGATAGTTACTGCTGTACAGGAATCCAGATACATCGTTAGTAAGTAGTAATGTTTTTATTAGGCAACATGTGACAATAACAATCGCAAAAATAAACAATGCGATATGCATAAACATGGCGACCACAATAGAAGCAAAGTTAGTTACCAGGTTGATGACGACTATACTTTTTTGAATAACAACAACTAATATGAAAGAAAGGAATTTATTTCTCAGATATATACACACAGAAATACAAAAAAAACAATGTGATATAAAAGCGTAGAATAAGCATATGCAATAAGAAACACAGTGTTTATGTCTGAGAAAGGGAAGGCGCAAGACGTTTGACGTATAGTACCACCCCCCACTAAAACTATTTGAAATTTCATTTAAAAAGTAATCACACTAAGCATGTGATATGATTATTAACTGTACAGTATATACATATATGACATGATCTGGTATTGCATAACATAGGCTACAATAAACAAAAAAAATGCAAATTATGATACAATATTTACATTTCCATGATCTATCTATGACAAAACAATTATAGTTATCTCACTCTAAATGTAGTCTTTCAATAAATATTTCTTGTAACTGCATTTAAACGTATATATATTTGTCATATTTTTCAGCATCAATTCAATATTATTCCAAATTTTCACACCAATTGAAGATGCGTTTGTCCGTATTCGGTATAGAACGTCAGAATGTCTGCATGCACCTCATCGACTTAACAAACAGCAATAGTGGAAATTATATTTTAGTGTCATCACGATAGTATATAACATCGTAATATCCTTACAATAAACGATAAAATTCGATTTTATTTGAGTAAATTCTCATTGGGAAAATTCAAAATAGTATTTCATGTATATTTTACGCGTATCTATCGTTGACCATCAACCGAATTCCGATTAAAGTAAAATCATAGCGAGACGTACTGCAGAAGTCTCTCTTCTCGTGTCCTGGGTTGCTGTTACGTATTGCGCAAAATATGAAGCGTAAACTTATACATCAACCCAAAGGTCACACGTCGACGATGTTTCATTCGTTTGTCCGAGGCAGTGACGCGCGACACAAAGGGACTTGACGAAATGACAATGGAGCAAATGTCCCCGAAACCGTCCGCAACAGAGAGAGCGTAATCGAAATTAAACGAACAGGGAGTCAATGTACAGTTTGTGCTTCCAGTAGGAAGGCCTTATGGAACCAGTTGTAATCCAGTTCATTGTAGGTAAATTTCTTAGTTATGTAATTTTTTAAATTCAAAGGAATAGCACGATAAATTGCATATGTCACATGTAGGGATGTAAATTCATATTTCATCGTGTAGACAAGAGTCATATAAGGCTTGATTTTCATTTTCCGTTACCAAATGAACGGAGGTCAGTCGTTGCGGCTGTATCGATAATCTTATTAACTATCCCGTTTAATTTTCTCTGGTAACAACCATAGGTGATGGGCGACAAAACCTTTTCCATTCTGCAACAGCCTTAGATGCCCAGGACGAGACAAAACTCATACATCAAACTATTTTGATCCACGAAGCCCTCTAGACGTCATCATACGCAACCATAACCCGGAAACAATCAGACGTGCGCGACCGGATGGCAGTGTTGACGTGTGACGTTTACAACACGTGACTTCCACGTGCTCCTCGGTAGCACTGCCACAAACAAATGCGCGCCATCTTGATTTTTTAAGTTGCCTGACAAAAATCCTCAATCAGAGAGCAATCTAACGCGACTGTGCGTCTCACGCGGTCGCTTTCAAAACCAAGAACCAGTCGAGTGTTAAACACCGCTGGACAATGGCCCGTTAGTTAGATCGTTAGCGCACAATATCGTCCACGTCGAAAAGGCGTTTTATTAAAAATCTGGTTCAGCGTTTGTAGTAAAGTTCTCCATTACTCATGCGTGCCATGCCATAATATGCGGGATACAACATATTAATACGGCAATTTTTCTGCAGTTATCGAAATAGAAAAATATTGAAGCTGTTGTTGTGGGATGCTTTATTCATTCAATAATCCAACTGACACCAATCTAATTCAGTGAAGATATGCACGGTGACCTATATGACTGCGTTTTTGCTGTGTATGTAAATTAACGTTGCTACACACATGCATATATGTGTTTTGTAGAGCTTGCTTATGTGAGTTGTCACGGTACAATGACACTGACCGTTAACTCAAGACCACTTACCCCCATCGGCGCCAGCACAAACAACGCGGTTCCAATGTGGGATATAAACGATACCGTATTACCAAAGGTCTGTAATTGCGTAAGAAATGATATATTGATATAGGTTAAATTTAACGTATACGAATCTGTTTTGGGTCTCATTCAACTGAAATATCAAATAATAATAATAATAATAATAATAATGACGATGACGACGACGACGACGACGATGATGATGATAATAATAGAAATAATCTCCGCAGAACGCGGAGTGTGAGCGATTCGACGACTGGTGCGATGGACACTGCCGCCGGATTTACTTCGAGCATGACGAAGATGCTCGTAAACACACGAGCGGTTGGGCCATGCGCAACACAAACAACCACAACGTCAGCATTCTCAAGAAGTCCTGCTTGGGTGTGTTCCTTTGTAGCAAACGATGTAACCTGAGCAATGGCGACATCGTTCGCATCCGGCCTGCGATCTGCGACAAAGCGAGACGAAAGCAACTAGGTCAGAAATTAATATTATCACTGACACGATGATAGCTATTGACTACTACTAATACTTGTTTAACCAATGGCTGATAACTGAGATTGCGAATCAAATAGGATGCTATACACATAAGCACTAATATAAACATGAATAATAACGATTTATTGTACACGTACTATTCAATAAGAAAGGGAGAAGGGGAGGTTTTGGAACTACTTTATTAATGGGAGTAAATGTAAGTCGTACTTACAATATTGCCCCGTGATAAATCCTTGGACTCGAAGATTCTAACGCGTGCCCTTTCGTATGGAAGGCCGCGCTTCTAACCACTGCGCCACTAGCGCCATAATACGTGCGTTACTGTGTAGCCGATCACGTTCGGGTTCACAAAACATACCGTTCACATCGCGACAACAAGCACAGGGTACTGGTTGGGTCCATAAGTAGACGAAAGTACAATTAGTGTGAACCTTGGTGTGAAGCTAATCGTTAAGATGATGTCTTAAGTACGGAAGCCAATCAAGATATTTATTATGTTCATTTCAACTGATGTCAACAGATCGACAAGATCTTCGACACGATTTCTAAATTTGAATGAAATGGCTATCCGTTTGGTATAAAAAAGTGATAATTTGAAGGTTTTCATAAATTTATTATCACCTCGATCATGTTATTATTGGTTTCTATTTTTACAGTTTATATATATGTACACTTTGATTTTGAACTAACATCAAATTAAGGTCACTTTTTACGCATGTATAGAATTGAATATTATTTTTATTAATGGAAATTATCATTTTAATGATAACAAAATTTTATATTCCTCCATTTTCAGTATGTTTGTAATAATAATTAGTGCCGACACAGTCTTTTGACTTTTACCCACAATGCAACAGATTCGTGTCTATATTAAGACTATCGCGTCCAGCTTTAAAATATGGCTACGTGACGTGAACAGAAACTCGTTGATTAGCCTATAGGCAAGGGACGATCAGTCACATCCATGATAGCGCCCCTTTGTTCAATACGCGTCCGTACGGTAATCAAACACACCTATTTGGAGTTTAACGAATGGTAAAATTATGAACAAACAACGTTCTCAACGATCTAAAGCACAGGATTAAATATATTTTAGGGATTATATTTTAACCGCTATACAGCACCTGTTATTGATTCGTTGTCAATATTTATTCATAACAATCGCAAACAAACAGGAAATCCGCGCGTGTTTAATCACAATTAACGCGGCGAACACTTTATCCTCAATCTTACACAACAAGCAATGATACGACGATGATGACATTTCATTTAAACAACACGTGTGTAATTGCGGTCAGACAACTCGATCTGCGCATTTAGCGATTTTTTCTCCTCCGGTTCCCGACTCGAAATATATTTTTGGGCGCGTAATTATCCACCGGTATATGAGCGTCGCGTGCCGTCTCGGTCTATGCGGGCTACTTGACTGCAGGGCCGACAACTGGGCGTGCTAGGCTTTTGTCAGCCATCGGCCTTGGATTCATTGTAAAACGATTTAACAGCCGCGGTGAACGCAGTTGTGCCGCCGAGAACACAGGGACGCAAATACACAGTTTGGACATAGGCACTTTATTTACACCCCATAAATAATCTACACACGCGTTGCCTGGCCCATGAATAAAGAATCAAAGAATCTAAATGTATCCGTGAAATAGCGAGCTAAACAATACTTTCTGATATTCAGTTCTTCCATGGGTCACGATTAAACACCCTCGTGTGAATTATTTCTTTAAAGAGATGTATTTACACAAGTTTAATCCCTGCCATACAATATTTTGATACACTTTCCGAATTTAATGGTCCGTTGTTGAGCATAGATAGAAATTCGTTTGTTGCCCAGTAAAAGCGCCGCGCAGTCATTCATGATTTACTATATATTCTAGTTCATAGCGTAGACTTAATAATATAAGGTTACACATATAATATATAAATATTTAAATAACTTCAATAATTTAAATAATTAAATAACAAAATATTTATAAATAATAATAATCTCGTTCAAAAGTACTAAAATTAGGTTAAAAAGGCTCTTAGTTATGCGGCACAAATTGTATAGGACACTACGGGCAAACTTTAGCCAAAAAAATAGTTTTTAACATAAATTCAGATGAGGAATATGAGTGAGATGATCTTAGTGCTAGAGGTAGACTGTTGCAATGGTTTGGACCAGGGCTTGAGAAGCAGCGGCGATCAGCGAACACAAAAGGGTGGTGGTATGTGTTGGCAAGATGCTGGTCTTGAGATCGGCGGCGTCTTAATGATACGATTGTGTCTACTAATAAGACAAAAATATTAAATATTTGATTTGTCTACATCGTGTATTAAGGGAACATGCTAATTCAGTTGGTAGAGCGGCGTCATTTTTTTTTCAAAGATGTGCTCGTTATTCGATATGAAGTGAATAAGTTAGATGCAATTAAATTTTCCAATGAATTTTTCGAAATTTTTTCTTCCTAAATGAGTGAAAAACTATCGCCCTTCCCCCTTGAAATACAATAATAATGTAAATATGGACAGAATATTCCATTTGGACGGAATAATTAGTTTGCTTCAAGCTAAACCACAAGGTTTTTCGTTTCGCCACGGCATATAGTTTCTATGTTTCATTAGGTTCATAACAACTCGGAAAAACTTATGGCGTTTTAGGAGAAAGCCATCTACGACGCATCGAACATTCGTTAACCCGAATGCAGGCAGCACATTCACAACCACATAACCAATCTGGCGTTACTGCCATTATAAGATAAGTAAAACGAAGGTGTAACCTTGATATACCTAGCTTAAAAGTAGCTTGACCTGATTAACAAATGACGGCTTGCAGCAAGACATTCGAGAAAAACCAGGCCTATGACACGCATGATTGCCATATTTTACTTAATGGATTCATTGGACTAGTTAAGTCCACGGAAGTGATCGGGATGGAGCTCCTCGCCCAAGGATACATGAAAAATCACAATTGATAGTGGGGGGGGGGGGCGATGATCGCCACATCCCTGGACACATGCATTAGACGAAGAAACTTTATTGGGCAACTCTTTCCAAATGCAAGTCATTATACACTGGCGAATAACCACAATGCTAATGGCACAATAGAAGTATACTGTTGACAAAAATACAAAAATATGCATAGGAAACACGAGAAAAATACCTACATACTAATGAATAAAGTCCTACTTAGTTATACAAGTACCACAGCTCAGTCTACACAGCTGAATTTAGGGTCTAGCTTTTGTTGGTAACATTCAAAATTGCTGTGGTCAACCAAGATAACTTCCTAAGCTTGTAGTATTTTCAGTGTCGTATTTGTAGTATTTTAACATTTCCAGGAATTTGTACATACTGGAGTTAATTATAGAATACATGTTCAATTACTGACGTCTTAACGCGTCGAAGATATACCGTCTTGTATTACATGTATTGATTTTTATTAGATATCACACTCTGTGTATGTACGGAATTATATAAGAAATAATGCGGAAATGTACGAATAAATATTAGAAATAACATCTGTATATGTATGGATTTTCAGCAAAAGCCTGTCCCAATGCTAAATGTAACGGGCGACTGGATCTAGTCCCGTGCCGCGGCCACTGCGGATATCCCGTCACTCACTTCTGGAGACACTATCAGGGAAAGATCTTTTTCCAGTCCAAAGGAACCCATAGTCATCCGCAACCCGAACTGAAGTCATCCGCCGAAACCCGGCGGCATATCCAAAACTATAGTACGATAGGACAGGTACTAACAATAGTCGTATTAATGAATATATGCACTGTATTGTTGTATATCACAAATTGAATGTCGACAAACAGGTGTTATCTCCCATGTACAGCTAATATAAAATTCGTTCAATTCCTTGTAGAATCGATTACCATAACACAATTCTGGTGATATCGGTGCGTTAGTTCGAAAAACGCACTGCAATCGCCAAATATGACCCAACAGGTACAAATGATTCTCAATAGAATATCATTTTCGGTAATTTCTTGATAAAAATAAATATTTTGGAGCATAGCGCAAGAGCAGATAAATAATTTTTGCGCGAACTTGTTCACTACGGGCGTTCGGAATGCACACGTAGAATTAGTTGCTGCCTGTTTCTGTTATACTTGGTGATTCTTTTTTAAGGGAGTACCTAAAGGGCGTACGTACCGAAAGAGGCCGTATACGACGACAACACGCCTCGCTCCGGATTATAAAAAAGACAACCAAGGTAAGGACGACTAGAACAGCAGCGTTTAGATTTTTATACAAAACATACAATCCAAATACCAAACCAAAGCGATGCATTGGCGACTGAAGTATTACACTAATGAGTGAACGTGTGTGAGTGAGGAAGACTGCACCGTCCTGGATCACTCAATACAGCGTAATTTTTGGCAGAAGACGTCTACACAGGAAACAGAAAGTATTCTTGTTATTAATATGGACTTTCCAACACCAACTGCGTGGCTTATCGACTACAAGAAACTCTTTGCAAGCACAATGATTGTGTCCCTAATCGAACGTATTAAGACGTTTGCCCTTATGTAGTTAACTCATACATATGTATAACGTACTCATGATTATCAGTGATATATAATTATTACGGAACGCGTGTGATTTCAGCGAATGAGGTTGTCTGCTCGTGCCCGCCATTTGAACACACGTGCACCAACACAAACACAATGTCGTTTCCGTATCTATCGTCGAATTTCTCGTACCCGGAGTCAATTCCTGCGTCGAACGCCACACATATGCCCCTCTGCTCCGTTACGTTCAAGATGGAATACGGCAACAACACGGGGTATATCAACAATTCTCTGATTTGCGATGACAAACTACCCATGCCGAACACGATCGCTTTCAGTAACAGCGATATCGAGCATGTTTCGCCATGTATGCCGAATTCTAATTATATTTCTTGTGGTGTAGATAATGAACAGTCGGACGCGAATATTTACGATTCATTAAAGTCACGAGCTTATGACACTGGAAATAATCACATGTCGATTAACTCGAATGCATCTAAATATTATAACTTTTATTACCCGAGCGCCGATGAGCAAAAATCTGATTCTAGCTCCGACGAACCTCTCATGCCGTGTAGAATAAAACAGTGTGAAGAAAATAACTACGAGACGAAATTCATCGATCCCGATGTGTTAAGATTATATCAGAACATTTCTGCCGATAAAACAATATTTTCGGAAGCGCTTTCGATTCATCCGTGCGCTACACCTGACTATCAAACACGCACTGACGTCATGTCGTCAGCTTCGTGTCAGTACGCAAATGAGGCGTTACCACGACCGCCATCTTGTGAGTATGAAAAATCTCCGGTACGTCTTACCGAGCTACAAACAGTGGCCACGAATAATTACGATGATAACTGCAATTCTGCGTCGTTTTTCTCTTACTGCGGATCTGCTACTGACCAATACAACGGACAGCAATGCGGTGTTCAGTACGGGAGCGAATTACACGGTCAAAACGGAGAAAACGTCGACAGATGCCACGGTACTTCGAGGCAGTCCTACATTGACACCGATGAAAGAACGAGTGCGGACACTCTGGGCTCCGTTGTCAATCACACCCCACATATTCACAACCGCAACATTAACATTACACTCAAATATAATTAACAGGTTAATCGAGACATTTTCAGACGTGTCAACAACCAACCGCTATGACACGTAATACATCTCTAATCATTTTTAATATATATTTTATTATGTATAATTTGTTCATAAGCAAATGTGGATTGATAATTTCTATCGTTTAATTTATACTTTTCATAATCATAGTGTATGTATACTTTTTAGTACATAATAAAATCTCGCCGCTATATATACGACTTGAAAGTTGTTTCACGATATCAATAAACCAATATCATTGAACGATTGAAAGTATCAACGAAGTTTGAATTCTAATTCGAATGCAACCTGCATATTTTTTAAAGATCGATGTCGACATTCGAAGATTACCAGAAACTCAATTGCCCTGGATAAACACCAATATATAGGCCTAAACTCGCAATAAAACTATCGCCGGATTACATTTATAGTCATCCATATTATAACTCAATTTTTATTTGAAATTTTACAAGAGAACGAGTTTTTACAATGGGAACAACTTAGTATTAGGCGAGTAAAAGTTCGTGATACTAGCTTGTTGGTCGGTGATCGACCAATCTTTAGAATGGGTGCAACACCTTCGGTTTACCAAAAACAGAAAAAAGAATGCGTTGCCATTTTCTTCGCCGTGCATTCACTAAGTACAGAGCTACACTTTTCTACAGCCATAGGGGTGTACCGACTGTCTACGCGTCGCGTGTCGACCCTTCATATACGGGTGCAAGCAAACTAATTAACGAGCCTGTATTTCTTTACCCCGTAAACACCCATAATTGACCTTTAAGACAGTTTACATTTATAGTCATTATTTAAATCAACAAGGAACTCTCAGTTAACATTATATGGAATAATTATGCGTCTTCTCATCGAGAAGTCCTACTGCGCTTACGAGGCTAGCCGATATTTCCACTGCAGCCACCAGTTGATGAGCAACAGCCGCCATATTTAACCACGTGCACACCTGCGAACGGTCGATAACTCTTAAACTTCAGTCACGCCCACGGTAATTGCGTCCTCCGGCTAATTGCGTTTGCCTGTGATCCATCTTGTTTTATAAATTTCGTTCCCATTGGCTCCATGTCCACACTCGATTCGTCAGTCGATCGCTCAAGAGCGACTAATGCCCGCTTACGAGTCACATGTTTAATTGCCCTATACGGGATGTCGCCACGACATTTTCAAAAAGGTCCGATAGGGTCTTGTTTTTACAGGTTACCAAGGTTACTGAAATCGATAACGTCTGGCACCACAATGATATCATATACATCATAGTATTGTAAACTGTATCACAGCGTGTTTTGACCATAGCTTAATATTCATTGTAGATATATTGCACATAATTATCTTTGAAGCATACGCTACACGTAACAATATCGACAGTGGATAATCTTAAATTTTATAATGAAATCTACGATAGGTACTCGAGCAACCATGGATAATGATGAAACGCATCAAAGATTAAAATGTAAATCGTCATTCTAGCGAGAGATTTGTCGGGTGATTTAGTGCTTTGCTCTATGCTCCAGTCCCCTATCGAGCTGCCCGATTGTACTAACGTCGCGACAAAACGGTGTATACGCTGGTAATTTGTGGCCACGACAATTACCCGCTCGAAGGTGAGACACTCAATTCGTTTCTCCTTCTAATACACCGAAAAAATCTTTGCCCGTACCCTCGACTTCTAACTGAGGCATTTATTTTTCAGAGAAACGTGAGCCACTCTGGTTACACCAATTTAGCTATAGACGTTTATAAATAGAGGCCAACGATTGCAATGCTGAATTTGTCTCTCTTTAAAATGAACCAAATACGAAAATTATATATAGATCTACAATTATTTCAAAGACAAAACAGCCTAAATCTGTCTAAGGTGCTATAGCCAACACAAAGATCTAACATAACCGTTTATGTAACCGATAATAGCGAGAGTATTAGATTGGATGTTTCGCCACCAATTAATAAGCCCTCATGATGATTAGGTGGCCATTAAGAGACTCATTATTTATTCATCCCGTTCAAATTTCGTGGATAACGGCGCAATTAATGACAAATAAATATGGGTCATTTGTGGTAGCAATTGAAAATCGGTAGAGATTAATATAATTGGCGAGTTCATTCGTCGAGTTCAGACTTCGTCTGCAATTTATTTTGCATTTTCAATCGTTGTATTTATAAATTATATGGCCTATCACATCATCGGCCCGCACTGCTGCGCAAACTCGCCCAGAACTATTAGATAGGCCCGACCTGATAGTTTATGATTATGTGATCTAGGGTCCTTCTATCAAACACCACTGAGGTGAAAGAGCTAATTATATATAGCTTACGCATAGAACTGGATTCGTGTTGTTACTAGTGATTGTGTTCAATAAATTTAATTCGGATAAATGCATTTAGAACGGAATTCGAAAGTCTGGATTCCTATCCTTAACCCTAACCCTAAGCGTTTTGTTTTAGATTTGAAATAAAGCATAACGTAAGGAACATCCATGGAGTGATATTCCTTACCACAAAATATACTATAGTATATGCTCAATGCTCATATATTCATAGAGCTAATAAAAACACAGCTTTCAATTCACAATGTGGTAACAAATCTATTTGCCTTATTATTTGTGGTAACTAGAGCTTATTCAGTTTCATTTCAATTCATTTTCACCAAAACACGATATGTAAGTTAATTTGAGTAGGCTACCCATCGTGGTTCTATCAATAACTGTTGGGATATGCGCAGAAATTATTCCTTCATCTTTCTGGTGCTCTGCCAACTGAGTTACAGTGGTACATTTTCTCCTGCGGATTTTGGGTATTTGACATGCTTTTACGAATACACTAATATTTAAAGTCTGTACACTTTTAAAAATATTATCCAAGATTAATACGTTATGTTCACGAATGAACTATTCGCCAATATATTTAAGGATAGAATGTAGAATAAAGAAAAATACGTCAAGATACATCTCACGTTTTTGCAATAACCCGTAATTTTGCCTTAAATAGGTCTATTTGTAACATTTCATTATTATTGGATATTATGTCTATTAAATTCTCTGGCTTAAATTTTACTGTCAATCAATAGTTTCCCAACTCCACGTATTAAATCGAGTCAGTTAATTTTCGAAATGAATGAAATAAAATTAAATTTTTTTGATTAAAGCGTACTTATTAGTTTAGCTGTCAAACACACTTTACATGAAACAATAGTCTACTGGTCTAAGACTATTATACTGCCATATACCACATACGATAAAACCTCGCTACGCCACCAGGTGAATCATTACAGTTACACCATATCAGTTACATCGTATAAAAATATGAATAACCAATGAGTATCTGGGGGGGGGGGGGTCTACTCATTCATCATGAGATAATCGGTGAATTGCCTTTTCCAAAGACAACTGCGTTAAAACCATGGATCTTCCTCTAGAGTTTGTCCAATAAGTGTGGTTGGGCGGTGGTTGTACGGCACCATGTTTGTCAACATGCCGTTAACATGTCACACTTACATCGATTGCGACGGGAATTATTGCAAGTATCGTTCGCAACATATTTATTGTACATTAACTGTAATATTTTTAATATTTTGTTAGATAACTGATCACGTATTAGCCATAGTCCATAAGTATTGTAAAGTCTACGAAAGTTTTAAAATTCAAAGATTAAAGATTATGTTATTAATATAAATGTAGCACGTGAATTATCCTCGTCGCTCAATTTTCACCTAGTAACAAAGAAAAACTGAAAACTACATTTTTGGGTTGCGCTGTTTGCACGGCGAAACCTTATAAGCATGTCGCGTGTCTAGGATTGGACGCATTACCTCGTCGATATGGCCATGGTGTCGGCTCGCTCGACGGCCGTCGAAAGCGAGATAGCGAAACGTGGGTGGCGGGCGCGCAGGGTCGCTCGTGTCATCGTCCTCGCTCCTTAGGCACGTGTCTCCCTTTCTTATTGTTACATGTGGCTACTGCCAGGCAGCCAGTAACGTAGGCCATTGTCAAGGTATCCCTCTGTGCAAACGGGGCATTCCGCCACCATAATAGCCATAAATCGCCGTGTTTAATTTGACATCAAATCAGAAATCCACGTTCTCGCTTGCAAATTTCTACAATTGTACAGGGGAATAATTTATGGTCGTTTCATTAAACTGTATTTATCCTGGCTGGCAAACTTGGTCGGTGACGAGATAGGGCCGGTTTATTATGTTGCTTTGGGAGAGATCGGAGACATTTAAAAACATGGAGTGGTCCAGTGGTCGGATTGTGACACCGTGATGCATGCCATCTTTCACATTAAAGAAACATAGGATTAATGTTAACACAATACTTGACTACACGGGTATTATGTGCGGCACTTGCCAGCTATCCCGCGCTTCGCTTTTGTGTTCCATTGTCTGTAACGCATCATTTCTGTTTATGCGCTGCGGATGACACACTCCACAATGGCCATCGATTAGGTAATTTACCAACCGTATAATTACACGAATTCATGATCCAACTACTATGATATTACATAAAGACACACTACATTAATTCTATTCAAAGATATGTTTATATGGTAACTTGTACACAATTTACAATGATGTTAACATGGGGTCGCCAATGTCCCGTATATCCTCGCCTATAAGACGATTTTTAAAGACAAAATTTTGATCCTCGAAGTCTACCCCTCGTCTTATAGGCGGGTCAATGAAAATTAAAAAATTTCGGGCAGTAAAAATATACAGAATAACGTCCATACTGCAACCACTGGACGTGTCTTTGAATAAAACTACAACAAAAAATAAAATCAACACATTTTGTGTTCGTCACATTGATCAAAATACAACATAGTACCTTAAATAAGGTAAGTTTCCCATCCAAATTATAATGGCGCCCGATTGCCGCGAATGACTGAAGAAGGGGTAGCACCCTCAAAGTCCACCCTCGACTTATAGGCGGGTCAAGAGCAAAACCACGATTTCGCCGGCCAAAGTTGGGGGGTCGACTTATAGGCGGATCGACTTATAGGCGAGTATATACAGTATGTCTTTTTTCTTGAATTGGTTATCACACGAAATGCATATAGGCGCTTTAGGGCGCCTCCAAAACAAATGGCTTATCATTATTATGATTATTATTAGATGCACTAATATGAAACACTTCATTCGATGCTTTCACTTCTCTAACTGGAAGAGTGTCTTCCGATATAAGAGCTGGGCTGTCTAACTCTAAATGACTTGAAATGGCTTAATATCAAGTTTGCTATGGATTGAATCAACTGATACTGCTCCTTAAAAGGATCATCTTGCCTTTTGAAGCAATTATCATACAGCGGGCATCAATTTTACTTACCTTTGATGTTCACTCCGCTATCGAATCGCTTGAGAAATTTTTTTTTAATAAATTGATTTATATCAAATGAGCATTTATGTGCCAGGTTATATATGATGTGACCTTTATCACTTTTCAGATATAGGCTAAGTTGTCACACATAGATTAAATTCCATCTCCAACTGTATCTCCTTTGCGACCTATGTCACGAGTGATGTAAACAGAATACAAAATGATAAATGCAATGTTTATTACCAACCAAATGTACAGAAAAAAGCCAAAGAAAAGAACAGCAAAGAGAGACTTTTCATTCAAAACTTGTTCTGATTTTGTTAACGAAATTAAATATTGGCAAAATTTGCAAAACAGTATAATTAACAACTGATGATAATAGATTGTCATTGGTAGACTTTTTTGTGTAATCCACTGTGGATATAGTACTCAGTGGCAGCTGGCCCGCCTGCACAAGGATGCACGTGCGGCAACTTTTTGGGAATTTCCAAGATACTTTATAGTAGAAAAAATTTAAAGAAAACAAATTATATGAATGCACTATTTCAATGTGCATGCACACTAGTGTACCGCCTTACATACCACCATTACACTGATTTTTCCTCAAATTGTTGCAGGTGCCTTTTATACACAATAACGTACACTAGTACGCTAGTACGTTATTGTGCGTTTTAGTGATCCACGCGTCCGTTAACGCACAACTTTAGTGTTTTGTTGTTTTTTAGGTTTTTTAGCTACAAGGATGATTTGGTATGTCACTTTACAACACGTATTGAAAGTCTGGGCCTAAGTGGTAGTGTAACGAAGTACAACATTACTGTAACAAGTCACTCAGTGGTGGTGTCACAAAGTACAACATTATTATAGCAAGTTCCAGTACACAAGTGCGTGGATGCAATTTTAAAGACTAAGAAAGATCTATACTGTAAATGGTCAACTGTCTGTCAAGAAATTCTGCTAAGACAGTGGATCGACAACATTCACTGACTCTCCTTTCTCATGTAGTTTCTATTTAGTATTTACATGGTACATTTCATATACAGGCCTCTATCAAGTTCACGAATGAGCCACCGCAAGGCATCAAAGCTGGTCTCAAGAGGACATACGGTGGTATCACACAAGATCTCCTCGATGTCAGTAACTACATGCAGTGGCGTCACATGCTCTATGCCGTCTCCTTCCTACATACCGTTGTACAGGCCAGTCACTTTCTGTGTATTTTACATGTATTACACCTACCACACATGTTTCTGTATGTGTATAGCAGTCGGCGAAGATTAAAATTAAAAGTTGTCAAAAACTTTACAAATTACGAAAATCATAAAATAATTTTGTGTTGTATATACGTATACTAATCAAATTACCCATATAATATGAGATTATACACTAAAATATATGTATAATACATTATGAATGCAAATATAATTGATTTGCTGGAGAATTTGGGGCTTGTTAACAAGTGAAGAGTACATGTTCGCATGTTGACCACTCAAGGCTATAGTAAGCCAAGCCCATACACGAGTACCAACATTTTACTGCACATTAGCTCAGTTT